>JAODFW020266094.1:0-12380 GCA_027575235.2 Palythoa mutuki | reverse complement strand
CAGCTTTCCATCCTCCCAAGGTTGGTAAAATGAGTACCAGCTTCTGCTGGGGGCTAACCTGCGATGGATTAGTGTCCTGTCCAAGGGGAGCAAACGACTCTTAACTGCTTAACACTACAGAAACCAGGGATAAACACTGGCTCTAATGGGCCACTTAGGCTCATAAAAGGATTTAGCTTTAGCTCAGCTTTCAATTCCCCACCCTATAATGACCCCCTCCCCTGGGTTACAAAATAATTGCTGGGCATACTCCTCATAAGAAATGTGAATCTATTTTGAACAATGCTGTTCTGGTACAGGGCTAAATAGTTTACCCACTTTGGTTTACTTTTTGTTCAATAATAAAGAACAGTGTTTCATCTAATTAAACCCCAGGCGCCCACTCCTATACTTCTCAGATGGCAAGGAAGGATAGGGGTGGGGGGAAGGGGGGGAATTAGAAATCCTGCTTTAAATACCAAAATATTTTCTGACCATTTTTGGTACACTATAAAAGTCCCGAGGTGTTTTTGTCCCAGAATATTCATACTACTAACTGTGTGGATGCAATCTCGGCACATTCCGAGACTCAAACAAATCCCTTCAAGCAAATATTTAACCAAGAAAAATCCTTCAAACCTCTCCCCCCTCCCTCCATCAGTTTTAACTTTGATTGGGACCCTTGCAATTAAACTCAGAACAGCTGTGGATTTGGTTCGGAAACTGCACAAATCAAAAACTTTTGTAAGCCCATTCACAGCCGACACAGACTATAATTGGCTAACATGTTCCTTTTTTTATAATTTTGAATTTTTTCATCTCCATTTATAGTTGTTTCATTGGACAGAAATCTTAGATACCAAATTAGGCCTAATTAGTTTTTTAAAATAGGGCATCTTTATTATTGAGTCTCTTTTAAAAGGGAGGAAATGAAATTTAAGGGCTTAATGAAGAAACACATTTAGAACCTATTTAGGATTTTAAACAAAAAAGTGCCTCAGGGTAAAATTAAAATGCAAACTTGAAACTTATTCCTTTCAAATTTTAGTTTTTAATAAAATATTTAATCCTTAAGGGTAATCCAAAAACACACATCTATAGCTTATTGCAGAGTAAATTGGTTTTATCACACACCGACAAGTAACTCAATCATGCTGATAACGAAGTTGTGAAATGCTACTTGAAAATGAAAGACTTATTTTGGGGATCTCCCTTTAAAATATCAAACCTAATATATTACTTCAGTTTTAAAAATGATTTATATAGTAGCAATATCTTTGAAACATTACTACTAATTGCAATATCCCAGAACTCCAATAATTGATTAGTTTTAATTTTAATACTCACTCAAAATGATTTTCCCTTTTCTTAGAATAACTCATACTTTTCAAATCAGTTAGGAAACTGAAAACCATTAGATTTTTATTAAAGTTTTTGAAATTTTCCGAATGCCAGGCACAATTTTTAAAGATGAAATTTTTTGACATGCAATACTGCCAATTTTTGGAAGGTATATCATTTTCAACATTCTTTAGCATCTCATATTTCAGGTCCTTTGGCAGTTTCTACTGAATTTAGGAAAGAACCACAATATTGACAGTTAATTTAAAACAAAAAAAACACATTTAAAGACAACAAAAGGGATGTCGTGTCAAATAAGGGTAACCTCTTTCAAGAATTTTACATATGCAAATTACGTCATCCAAACAGCCAATGAAAATCGCTGCAACTTTGTTTTGCATTGAACTATTCACATTTCTTTTAATCAGTGCAGCGAAAATATACCGACTACTGCTGAAAGACGGCACTATTCTTAAATAAGAAGGCGCTTTTTAGAGTTAGAATAATGTTGAAATAAGAATTACTTAACATTGAGAAGAAATGAGCAAAGATAAAAGAAAAAACAGAAAAATGTCTGAGAGTGAACAAGCTTAAGACGCACGCAAGGGCTCAAATAAAATGGAACACACATTCATTTGTTTGTTTCTTTTAATTTATCAAGTCAAAATCTCCTGAGACTTCGTATTTATATATGTACAAGTTTAGAAATATCCTTTTTAGACCTGCATGAGTCTAAAAGTAAACATGCACAGAAACTGAAACGTTCCCAATGCTATGGAACCGAAACAAAATTTTCGCTTTCAATATTTACAAAAAGTAACATGTCGAAAGTGCTCGATATATACAAGTTTTTCTTATATTTACAAAATCTTATGTTATAATATATATATTAAAAAACGAATTCATCATCTATTCTTAATTTTTAAACGTTTTCTTATTTATACTGCGAATTTGTTTTCTTCATAATATAAAAGGATTTCTTTCTGCAATATGAATAATGAATTCTAGCTGTACAAAACAGTGTATCTATAAAACTAGAAGGCACAATATTCCTTACTCCCAACCATTATCTTTTATCATATGAGCCATTTCGATAATGTACTTTCCTTCCTTGTATTTTTGGCTATTTTCAAAGGCATGTTCCTGAAAAAAAACGGATGCAAAACAATGAGTGAAACAAGATTTTTAATTTTGTATTCGTTCCAGAGCGCTGTGGCGATAATTTCACCTGGGTTAAAATCGCTCATTCAATCTTTACCGCGGAAATAAAAACAACATTTAGCCTTGTAGAATGGTCGTATCGCATAAATTGAAAGATAGAGATGTATTTGGAACGGCAGAAATAGATTTATGGTGAAATTAACTCACATATTTCCAGCCTAAGGTTGTTTTGCAACATTCGCAGTAAATATCGGCGACAGCGTGTAGACCTGTCAACAATATTCTTTCTTCTGCAGGACCACAGCCGACATTCACCCTACACAGAAACGCAGGAAACATTTTTTAGAATTTCCTCAAGAAAAACAACATAAATGAATCAGCAAGAAAAAAAACTAACGACATCTCCGAGACACAAAACCATTTTACTCACACTTTGTTGAACAAATAGGCTCTGCCTTGACTGCCTTGAAATGACTGCAAGAAAATGACGGAGAATTAAAGAAGAAATGTTTTGCCAGCGAACGCACGGGACGATTCTCAACAGTACAGATAAAACGTTAGCCTACCTTAGAAATTAGTTCATCATGGTTTGCCAGGTGAGCTCTACAGTGAATACAGCTGTAAGTTCGGTGACAAAGCGGCAGATATGCCTGAAACGTTTTCACCATGGCTGACCAGCGACAAAATCTCCGGCGCGATGGATCACAAACAAGAAATTTAGTTTAGATTTAAATAATCAAATCGTTCACAGATAAGGGAGAATTTTCCCGTTAGCAAAGGTTAAACCTTTTCCAGGATTTGAAATTGTTGTGAGAGTGTCGGAACTCGACGAAATTCTTCGCAATATATTTTACCGTAAACGAATAATTCGTTCTGGCCGTAACTCACACGCTCGTTGTGTTTGTTGTCAAAATTTTCTGTGTGTTTTGACCTGTTTCCCTTGGCCCGGCAGCGCAGTGCTGTAGCGCACGTGATGCCAGCTGCTGATTGTCAAAAACTAACCAATCACAGAAACGCGTGACATTTTCGAACCAATAAAAAAGCTCCATTAAAACAACAACTCTTCAAATAGTTCCTTTTTGTTTTTGTTTCGGTCTACGCGCCAAAATTTCCCTCGAAGAATCTTTTTTCGTAAACTTAACGTCATATTGTATTATCCCTTATCGAAAGTCTTGTTTCGGTTTTAACTCAAAGCGAAACTACCCAAATGAAAACTACCCTGAGCGAATGGACGAGATATGTTAAACAGAGAACAAAAGGCGGAAATGTTCTCAGTATTGGATTTTACATTTATTTGTGAATAGTTTGAATGTATTTCATTATTATCCTTTAAAAAAGCTTTATTATTTTTGTTTTGTATTGTGGATTTAATTGCCATCAGGTTGGAGTATTAGCACGAATTAGTGAGTGCAGGTAACACCTAATGTATATTCAGCAACTTACTTGTTTTCTCTGCTCGATCAACCTTCACGGCTGATACGACACGTAAACAAATGCTCCGTTGTCGAAACGAAAGAACTGTATTTTTTACATTTTTTAAAAACATTTTTCGTCGAACGAACTACAGGTGGGTGTTTCGGACAAAAGTTACTTATTTGCAAAAAGTACAGTATTGTTTACATAAAAGAAAATTTAAAGAAAAAGCATTAAGAAAAACAGTAACAACATCTCCAAACCAACTAATGCTTGTCGCGACCATAATACTGTGTCTGTAGTGATATGACTAGCTATCTGTGGCTTCGTGCCAATTTTTGAGCTAATGTTAACTTAATGCATGTCTCGATATAGCGGAGAAAAAATGACTTATTAAAAACCAGATGCTTCGGCAGTACGTGACAATTTTAAAATCCTTCTAGACAGTTACACTAAACATATTTATAAATCTTTAGTGTTTGTTTGAAAATGTGGGTTTCCATTGAAGTTGATCGTCGAGTTGCCCTACTAGAACAATGAGAGAATCTGTTTCCGGCCGATCCCAAATATTGATGAACAAATATTGTTTGTTTCGTACATGTTCATTAAATCTGGTTCCCGCTTGACTAGTATTTGGGAAAACATTTTTAGGTAAAAAAGTTAAACGTGCCGAGAATATTGGCCCCAGGCTTTTGCTCTTAATACCGGAAGAGCCCTCTGGACTGTCAGTGATTTTATAACGCAAGGCGGAAAATTTTCACTTTGGCAATGGCTATTGATCATGATTTTCAGTTAGTTTTCATTACAAATAAAAAAAATAAGAAATTACCCGGCCTCTGGCTGCTTTTTATCGCTTTCGTCAAGCACAAAAACCTGTCATTTAATGCATGCGTTTTTTAAAACAGAAACAACTGTTAACAATGGCATCACTTAACTTTGTTTCATGAATAGGGTTTGTATATAATTTCATATTGTTGTTTGACTGAGGCGCAGTGGTTTTAAGTGAATATTTGAACAAAAGGATTCTAAAAGTAAGAGGCAAAGGACTGGAATATCTTGTTTTTAAACAAAAACTTGTGCAGTAAATGATGCGCTATCTTATCAGTGGCTTTTGTCTCAGCTCTGTGAGTGTGACTTTGTTGATCACAGTTTACTTCACACTAGACTACATAAACACTTCTATTTACACGACTTTAGTCACGTATATTCGTTCAACCTGGCAAAAATCCATGTTTTAAAAGCTGGTTATGTTAAATATTATTCAAAATGCCCTAAAGAATTCTGCGGAGCTAAAACCGAAATTGAATTTTATAATTCTCGTGTTAAATTTAAAAATACCGAGTGTATGCAAAAAGTGTGAAAGGGTGAAGAAAAACGTTAAAAAGATCAAGAAGAAGTCTGTCAGCATAAACTCAAGTCGTGATAAAAACTCAAAATAGTAAACTTGCGAATATAATCAAAATATTACAGCGAAACTCTCATTTCAGCAGACACGCGCGCATGCATCCGCGGTTTCAAATATCACAGCGTTCACGAGAAAAGCAGCTGGTTCGAATATGCCGCCTTGAACGACAGTTACCATAATTAGAAATTCAATATTTATACTATACTCGAAACGCATGATAAAAAGCACGCGGATGTAGAAAAGCAACCTAAATCAGTAAATGATACATTACATTCATGAATGGCCTCGTGTTATTTGTCTACATCCCTCAGCTTTCATAGTTTCTCGGTTTTCATTTTACATCAGACTGCAGTGTGCGAGATGAAAGAAAGTCAACACTGAAAGCAAGGTCTTGAAGATGAAAGTGCACATTCGTTTTCTTTGTGTAAAAAGTTAGCTGTGTGCTGTGACGTTTTAAAAAACTTAATACTGAATGTATAAATTTTCATTTGAAAGAAGAAAAATGTATTCATTTTACACGCTTTTTTTTATAAGAACCGGTAAATTTTGCCGAGGCTAATAATTGTCCTTAATTTTTTAGCGATTTCAGCCTCAATTTGTTCTTGAATTTGTTCTTATTTCTGTGAGCAGGTTTTAATGAAGAAAAAACAAAATAAAACAAGGTATTGGTAAATGAAACGCCTTGCGCCACACATGTATTATACGGCTGAATTTAGAGGTGAACTACCTTAATTGCTTTTGGAGCTTGTCTTTATACAGCGAATCTTCTTATGTTTTATGCTGAATCGCTAAGTTTATTCAATTCTCTACCACAACTTTCCTAGTTATAAAGCCTCAGCCTGAGCTTGTTCTTGAATTATTCTTAAATTTTGGCAAATTTGAGCCTCGTTGTTCTTATAAAAAAGCATGTATTCGATGAAGAATTTAAAAAAACCTTGTGTTAGGGCCCCGATCATGTAGGTGAGAAACAAGAGGGAAATGGGGTAAACCGCTAAGAGACCGTGGAAAAAATTTACCAGTGTTTACAGGAAATTTTAGTCACCCTGGACACTAGATGGAGTGAATGATCCTGTTCTATAAAAAACCTCCGTGATGAGGTGTGTTGAACACAAACAAAACGCGTATAAAGACTAAGAGAAAAAAAATTTACAGATACAGTCCATGTGCTGCTTTTGTCTTTATTGAAAATTTGTAATTTGTTTTTTAGAAAAATACTTAAAAAATTATTATTATTATTGTGTTCTAAATTAAAGCCACTGGCCACATTTGCCGCCTGAATAAATTGCTGGTGTCGAGAAAATTGTCCTCTGTCATATTACCGAGTAGCCATGTTTAATGCAAAAAGAATGGCGGGCATTTTTTCACAGCTTTCCCCAGGCAAGCGGGTTTAATGTTTACATGAGAAAACAACATGAAAACCCACCCCATGCAGACGGGTAACTCGGTCTAAATGACCGGGCAACTCAGTTTGGTGAGTACCTCACCATTCATGAAAACACAATCCGAAATAAAAAGAGAAAATGTATGACGAGCCGAGTTACCTCACCTCGTCGAGTTACCCCACACCCCCCGTGGCATCTCGCCTCCATGTAAACAGGCCCTAAGACTGATCAGATGAGCATTAGCTAAGCCCTGTTTGTATAACACATTTTGTATTAAAAAACAGGTAATTCAACTTCAACTTCATCGCAAAAATTTTCAAAATGCTTACAAATAAGACTGACCCGCAGGTAGCAAAGCTCAGTCGAGGCAGGTCAGTCGTTGGTACACATATAATATACATATAAAAGTTTTTGTTTCAAAGTTTGATCGTAGAAGAAACATTTTTGTAATTATAATTAAAAAAAATTTATCAAAATATGAAACTGTGGTTATCAATGTCGATGGTAGACCAAATTCTTTTAAACATTTGCAGTGAATAGCAGACCCTTTATAGTCACTAATGATCCAGATCGTAATTTTCTATTTTGGAAGCTATTGCCATTACGTTAAGATATGAATTTTCAGTTTCAAGAAGATTGAAGAGTATTTCTTTCAACTTTCTTTTAAATGAATTTTTGTTAATGTGTTTAGACAACTTGGTATCTTATATTCCAACTATGAGCGCAGGTTCTTGAGAAAGCATTCTTTTGAGTATTAAGCCTAGATTCTTTTACATATATAGAAATTGTGAGAACTTACAGAACGTTTGGAATAAGAATGAACATCTGACGTTCTGTGCAGTTCTATTGTTTACATCATACATAAGGCTGCAAACTGATTCATAATACAAAACGTTTAGTGTTAGGATTTTGGAATCAATGAACTAGGGAATCGCATGTTTATTTCTTTCGGTAAAATTACAGGTAACGCTCGAGAAGATAATCAAGGTTTGGGGGGGAAACCTCATATAATATATATGAAACAAAGTTTACAGATACAGTCCATGTGCAGCTCTTGTCTTTATTAAAAAGTTGTAATTTTATAAAGCATTATTCAAACAGTTTTGTCCTAAATCAAAGCTACTGGAGAACTACGCTTTTTAAAAACAAGCAGTACCAAACTAAAAACCAACAAAAGGAAATTTGTCTTTACAAAAAAAAATATAGCTTGCGTCACCGGCAGTCACGGTCTAAACCTCTGGTATACACTGTATACTGCAATCATAAAAGCGCTGACAAGTTCGCCGTCTGCATCGCAGGCTATAAAAGTAGGCTTCCTATCTTACCTTAAGTCTTTTAATGCAATGTCGCAACGGTATCTCTTTTGTTCTAGCGTTTTTATTTCGTTCTCGAGTTTGTCATGATTGTCAACAAGCAAACGCAAGCATTTGGTTTCCGTACAAAATTCCCTTTTCATCTGCGCAAGCCAAAATTTAAGCCGCATTTCTGTTGCTCTCCATTCCGAAAGATCCTGCCCACATATTCTAATTTTCTCTTCCAGTTCTGCTATCTTCAGCTCGCCTTCTCGGCGTTCCAGTGAAACTCGTCTCCCAGCAACCGAACTTTTCACGTGATCATTTTGCTCTAGAAACGGCAGCTGGCTTTCTCTTGTTAAGAACTCAGTCACTTTGGAGTCTTGCTTTATTCGAGAGCAAACAAATGTATCTTCAGCGGTACGCGCAGCAATATTACCCAGTTTCTCATCTGAGAATCTATCTGGAGCATTTGTGGTTAATTCCTCTACGCATGCTCTGTTCATGTTCGTGAGATCGAGCAACTTAAGCAAAAAGCCCCACATATCATTTATCAGGCATGTATACTTTGCGTAAAATTCTAGTTTGCCTTGTTTAGGTACGTAAAAGCTGCCGCAGATTCCTCCAAGATTCTAAACTATATGACTCTATAATGACAACAATGACATCATATATTCATCGCGTCATCAATGCAATGGTTTGACACTTTGCGCTCGTGCTACAGCACGATGGATGGAAAATGTTTTCCTCTAAAATTCCCTATGTAACATACCTGGCGCCGTCAAAAATTTTACCAGGTTTTTTGCAAATATTTTTCCACGTTAGACAATTTTCCACCAGGTTGTTGCAGAAATTTATCGACTTATTATTTCAATACTCGCCCTCTCTCCTGATTTCACCAGGGAGGTTTCATATTTTGAACTGGAAGGGCAAAAAGGCTAACCTGCTATTTTCAGGACGCCAAGGTCGGGTTTCACTATGGAGTGTCCGGAAGTTTTTTTCACCGTTTTATACACTATTAAAATCCAAATAGTATAAATCAAATTAGTTGAATATAGTTTAAGTTTCAAAGCTACGAGATCCAATTTCAAAGAAGCGCGAAGCGAGAGAGATTTCCCGCAAACCGAAGGTTTTGGCGTTATCTCGGACAATGTAAAATGAAATAAAAGTTGAGGACGAGATAGTCCAGATGTTTCGGTATTCATCTCCTCTTAAAAGTAGCCCCACTAGTTTACCAGTTCTTGTAACTAAAAATGCGCCAAAGTGCGCCTAAGAGAAGCTAAATTTCAAACTTTTTTGGGGAACATGCCTTCGGATCCCCCTTATTTACTCGCACATTCAGCGCTTGAAGTGTTAAATTATCTGCAGACGGACCAACTCCGCGGACTTTTTGCCACCCTTCCACATAATAACATTTCTCGAAAGAGAATCTTAAGGTGCGGTAACGCCAGCAACAAAATCCTCCAACTTGTCTAGCAACATTGCTGTGAAAAGGTTGAAAAACGATGTTGCGCGTTTTTCCACCCTGTTGCAGTTGAGGGAATTCTGACTTCTAATTGGCTAATATACGATGTGGCTTGAGCGTGCTAACGTCATCTTGCTGCGAGACAAGTTGGTCTGTAGTATTAATGCGCCCAGCATCTTCAAGTTTTGTTGCAAAGAGTAGAACGACCTTCTACTTTCTGCAACAGCTTATTTTGCATCGAGACAAGTTTGTACGCGAGTGGGAAAACGCACAACATCGCTTTTCAATCTATTTCGCAGCAATGTTGCAAGAAAAACTGGAGGATTTTGTTGCTCGTATTACCGTACCTTAATTTGTCGACGTTTTTATTTGCGCATGCTCTGTAAAGTGCTGCCACTGAAACCGGAAACTAGTTGGAAGAAACGAAAACCACACAAGATACCACATCCGAAACCCTTAGCCGTTTTGATAAAATCCCAAACTCAAATGCTAAAAGAAGGAAACCCGCAAACCACAAGGGATATCAAAACCAAAAAACGGAAGTTCAATTTATGCGAAAACCTAAAAACCGATCTAAAATATCCAAAACAGAAAGACCCAATTCGCCCCTCCTTAGAAAACAAAGACATGGTTTAAACCTGCTCTGTGACAAAATCAGAATATTTATTGTTTCTTTCAAAGTTATGGCAGTTTAGAATGCAAAGACTTTGATAAAATCTTTACAAAACTTCACCTTATTTGTGCTTTGCCCACGTTTTCATTACAACGCGACCCAGTTTATTGATTTTCTTCGTGTGCAGGGAGTACAACATAAAAACTATATCAAACACTTCCCCTTAAGGGCTTTTCAACGTCAATTACAACAAAATAAATTAATACATATAATAAAGCAAAAAGACTGACAGTGATACATATTTATATTCAGAAATTACAAATTATGTAAAGTGTCATTACTCCCCAAATATACAACAATCCTCCCTCTTAAACCCATCCCCTTAACATTTAAAACGGACCTCTTTTTCTTCAGGATCATGGCTGATAGGACTGCCTCAGCACATTAAGGACAAGTTTATACAGTGTGTTATTGTCGCACCGAACTCAATTGAATTTGGCGCGGTAATAGCACGGCCAAAGCACGGTGTAGATTTATATATCGCATCAGCAGTGCACCAATATAAGCCTGCATGCCACCAAGTGTTGGTTTGTGCTGTTTTATATTTATAGGACTTATCTAAAAATTACTTTGTAATTGAGTGCGACATTTTGGCACGATGTATATAAATTGAGCTGTGATATCACCATTCCGCATCTGTCACAGCACTTAAGTGCCGGGGACATCAATTTATACATGGCGCTTTCACCGCGCCAAATTGAAATAATCGAGTTCGGTGCGACAATAGCACGATGTATAAACTAGGCCTAAGTGTCTAAATTTTCGTTTTCATGAACAGCAGTTAAAACTAAAAACACACCCTTGACCGTGAAGAAATGCAAAAGGTCGCGTGGTAATCAAAACGGACACAAGAATTGTCTAAAACCTGCAGACAATTTCTTATTCTTAAAATACAGTCAATATTATATATTTTTTCCTTTGTGCTTTAATGTCCTATTTGATAGTTTGAGTGATACCAAATAATTTTGGTACTTGCATGCAATCAACTAGGTTTGTTAAAACTCCGTGATCTATTTTACATAAGTTAAATCTCCATTTGGACTATAAATAGCTAAAATATATTTACATCTTAATCATAATTAAGACTAAACATAAATAGTAAGCATATAAGTAATCTAAAAATATCGTTCGAGGGTAAACATCATTAAATTTTCAACCCTGAATATTGCGTTTCAAGCGTTCTGATTGGTTCACTCAATCTCGATTATCAGCTTATATACCGTATGACCTTATATGGACACATTATTTTCGGCGTATTTTGTGAAAGTGAAACAAAATTCAATAGAATTTAACTATTAATATTTAAGTGCCTAATTTCTCAGAATTGAATAAATTCAATATAACAATTATTCTACTCACGTCTTGTTGAACATGAAATGCAAATAGCCAACTCGGTGCTCTGCGCCTCGTCAGCTATCTATCACTTCATATTCAACGCAGGTTCGTGGAATAATTGTTAAATATTCTTCAGTCAAGTGAACTATGACAACATCGCTTATATCTTGTAATCCCTTCAATATGGAGGCTTGCCGTTCACTATGGCGCCTGTGTTTGTATTTTGCGATTTACTATACATCAGCCACTAACAAAACACTTACATCTTCCTTACAAATTATCTTCCTTACAAATTATATACTCTTTAGTTAAACACATGGTAATGAAAAATAAGGAATTGATAAAGTAAGATCTGCATTTGGTTTAAGTTTATGTAATCTTATGATCGTAACTTGTTTAGCATTTGCCAATTTGCATTATGGGGTTGTTTGGGTAGCAACACCCATGCAGCCCATTGTATTCCATCGAAATGGAGAGTGGTATTACAAAGACGTAATATAATATCTGCCAGTGACTGCCACTATCCACTTCAACTGAAATAGAATGAGTGTAAAACAATGGAGGGTGCCACTCTACTTTCCCCCTACCTCCCCTTCCTCTCGTTCCACGCATTACACCTCTAACAAATGTTTACTATAAAGTTCCTGTTGTTGTTGAGCCATAGGAAGCTTCAAATGTGGACTGCTCCGATGCGTCGAGTAACGGCCGTCGATTTTGAGCGTTGCGAAATGTTCTTCGTGTCCATCCGTACACGAGACAGTTGAGAAATCCTTGCATCGGCGCAGACAGCCCCTGCGATGGAGTCACAAAATCAAAACTGTTTTGGAAAAGTCGCGTATATGCACGAGAAACGTCAGGCCGACGTTTGGGGGTGGTGGTGGTGACGGTGATAGTTGGTGTAGTGGTAATGGTTGAGTTGCTCATGATGATGGTG
>JAODFW020265085.1:0-12383 GCA_027575235.2 Palythoa mutuki | reverse complement strand
GATGGAAAGCTGAGTCAACTTTGGCGGAAAAGAAGGTCACACAAATGTTCAACACTCGGCTGAGCCGGAGTTTGAACCCAGGACCTTATGGTTAGAAGGCAGAGATCTTACCACTGCGCCAACCATGCCGCTGTTGATCAAGAGACAGGAAAAGGTTGAAAGCTGTCGTTAAATGTACACGTAACTGTGAAGCTTCATTATCAGTTCCACTTGGGTTTTTTGAGAAAATTCAATATTATGAAGCTTATTATTTCAAGAATTTCAAGATATAGATCTGCATACAAACCGGACTGTCTGTTGTCCCTACAGGGCCATTATCAAGCAGCAAGGCAGCTGCTAAACGAAGCTAACCTTTCTGCTCGGGTAAGGCCTTTTAATGCGTTTTGTTATATCTATATCAGTAAAGTTTTGTAGAGATTTCATATTTTTAAATCATGACTATTACGTTGCTAATGAAGACGATAATGATAGCGCAAAGATGGTAGGATAAGAGTCGACGATCAAATGTATGATATAATTTTTCTTTAGAGTAATGCTGCTGTAGCTACTGATGAGAACGATGATGATGATGATGATGATGATGATAATGATGATGATGATAATGATGATGATGATGATGATAATGGTCATGATGATGATGATGATGATAATAATGATAATGATGATGATGATGATAATGATGTTGATGATGATGATGACGACGACAGGCAGGTTTTTAGTTGTTTGGCTGTATGTTGTTGATGGTCATTATTGGAGGATGATGATGATGATGATGTGAAGGATGAAGATGATCATGACCACGACATTGATGAAAGCTCTTTTGACTGTATGCTGTTGATAGTCATGTGTGACTGGAGAGTTTTCTTGAAGAGTAATAATGATGATGTGAAGGATGATAATTCTTTTGGTAACTATTAATATTGATGGTGTGATAGAAAAGTTTCTTAAATCGCGACGATGATAATGATGAATAATACTGTTAGTACCTATGGTACTTAATGTGAAAAGCTATGTGTGATGCCTCATATTACATGTTTGCCCATATTATTGACTGATAAAGATCTTGTAATTTTTTCGTTTTTGCAGGCATTCGATGACAAGTGTACACTGTCCAAGGTCTTAACTCAATTAGCTGTCCTTGCACTTGCAGAGTCTAATTGGGGCCAGGCCTTTTATCTTTTGCTTGAGGCACAGGTAAGGGGAACATGTGATCCCAAACAGTAACTAATGTTATGCAAGTGTTTCATCAATAAAAAAAGGATATTACATGGGCAAGCAGAGATAGGAACTGCTTCTCTGAGTATAGAAAGGATCTCCTACGAGTGTGCACAGCGTAATCATTCACATGTATAGCGAAAATTTGTTTGGTAAACTAATGTTATTGTTAATGAAAAGTCTGCTGTATGTCGACTGAACTGTAGGCAGAGTTCGTAAATTTGTTTAAAACTTTTGCAAAGTTGCGATATATTCTCAATCAAGACACATTAAAGCCGCTGTTACACGTTGAAACTTTTAGCTGAAACTCGTGTGCAACAACGAGCGAGACAAGTTTTACCAAGTGATGTTACATGGTGAAACTTTTGTTTTTTTCGCGACAGCGACCGCTGTAACTGTTGCAAAGTAGAAAGCAGTTCTACTTTTCGTGAAACCTGTCTCGCAAGAAAAATTCAAAAAAGTTTCACGAAACCGACTATGTTACACGGCGCAACACCTGGTGAAACTTGTTTCGCATCGTTGTTGCAAACAAGTTTCAGCTAAAAGTCTCAACGTGTAACACCGACTTAAAAAGCAAAATTACTACCTTAATTATCTTTTTGTGTAGCATTGTAAATAAGTTGTGATCATGTAACACAAATAAGCGAGCTTGCAATTGTTGCTCATTTTATCTCCTCAGTAGATGCCACCACCCATTTATTTTGTCTTCATTTCACAGAAACTTCATGGGGATCAGAAATTTTGGTTAATGACGACACTCCTGTTGGTTGAAGCCACTCTTGGCAAGAAGAGCAAGCATTCGATATCACTGTGTGAATCTAACCACCAAGCGAAAGAAAAGGTGTCGTTTGGCTGCAAGCTGTTTCTCCCTTACCTAACCGTTCAGTGGTTTAACCTTGTTACTAATGAAGTTTTTCTTTCAAGCCTTCTTACTGAGTCATACTAGAAATCGAACCTTTAATCTTGCTCATTGTGAACCCTTCTTCATTGTCGAATATAAACGTTGCTATTTTATTAGAAAGTTAGATGTTGAATATAAAGCCTAACTTTCCTTAATACCTTACCTTACCTTAGTTTTATTTTAAATTATTCAACTTTACTTAATGGTGTTATAATCTACATTAAATTATTGCCTTACATTACTGTCGTAACATTTACACTAAATTTGTTTATTGTTCCTAACTTTATTTTAGCAGTATTGTGTTTTGCCCAACTTTACCTGTATTTTGCGAAGTATGTCAGTTACTCTTTGTAAATGTAATTACTCTAGGTAAATGGCCGGAAGCAGATGTTTCTACAGATTTGAGTTGCTTTGTACTTTGTTTAATCGTACCTTACCTTATTGTGGCTTAAGTTTCCTTACCTTATTTCATTTTACCTTAGCTTATTGTACCTTATTTTTTGTTAACTTGTTTTATCCTACCTTACCTTATTGTAGCTTAATTTTCCTTACTTTATTTTATTATACCAGACGTTGTTGTACCTTATTGTATCTTGTTTTATCATATCTTACCTTATTATAGCTTAATTTTCTTTACTTTATTTTGTTATACCATACCTTGTACCTTATTGTATCTTGTTTTTTCCTATCTTACCTTATTATAGCTTAATTTTCCTTACTTTTCTTTGTTATACTATACCTTGTACCTTATTGTATCTTGTTTTATCCTATCTTACCTTATTATAGCTTAATTTTCCTTACTTTATTTTGTTATACTATACCTTGTACCTTATTCTATCTTGTTTTGTCCTATCTTACCTTATTATAGCTTTATTTTCCTTACTTTATTTTATTATACCATACGTTGTTGTACCTTATTGTATCTTGTTTTATCCTATCTTATCTTATTATAGCTTAATTTTCCTTACTTTATTTTATTATACCATACCTTGTTGTACCTTTATAGTATCTTATTTTATCTTAACTTTATCCTACCTTGCCTTATTGTGGCCTAATTTTCCTTACCTTATTTTATGTACTTTATACCTTATTGTATCTTAACTTGCTTTATCCTACCTTACCTTATAATTGTTGCTTAATTTACACTCAGCCACCCTGCCATCACTATTATAACACTGTAACACACAGGTGTGTGAAAGTGGGTCGAATAAATCTTTTGTTTATTTATTTATCCAATCTAGGCCCGAGGGTTGCTAATGCATGCCAAGACAACGTTTCAAGAACTCGCTGAGGATAATCCAAACAAAGCCAATATGGCAAATTATATAGAAGCCATTCTTCGGGCGAAGTATGTCTTTTACTATTATTTTGTAAATATAATTACTTTAGGTAAATACCCGGAAGCAGATGTTTCTACATATTTGAGTTTCTTAAGGTGAGGTTACGGTTCCATTAGGTGAGGATGTCTTGTATATCGAAAGTGGCTCTTAATGTAAACCTAGCAGGTAAAATAACAGATGTTTTATTCCAAACCCAGGTTAGGAACTATGCTATCGGAAGATCTTCTTCAGGATCCTGTATCACGAAAACGGAGAAATGCCTTCAAAGATTTGGAGAATGCTTGTCAGGTAATGTTTAGTAATAGTTTCTTTCGTTTTCTATTTGAAACACATTTCCTGTATTTGGGTAATTTTTTATGCTTTAGAGTAGATAATTCTTTGCTGTTTTAACGTTGCTTGCCATATCCAACTTATCAAGTGGATTCCCACTTCTGCATCCACATGCCTTCGGTTACAATTTTGCCCCAACTGAGGTAGTCTGATCTTGGATTCAGGATTCCACACTCTAGATTCTAGATTTTCCTCTCTGCGTTCCGGATTTTCTTCACTGGATTCTATATTCCCTTAACTTATTTCTGGAATTAGAAGTTTACATGATGGACATCATCAACTGGATGCCAGAAGCTGGATCGCAGGTTCAAGATGGAAAATTTTAATGGTTTTAGTCTTGAATTGTTATGAAAATTGATGCCTTTCTTTATTATGGGTTATCAGGTTGGTGTAGCGGTCATCACTCGCGCCTTTCACCTCTACGACCCGGGTTCGACTCCCAGGCTCCGCATGTGAGCTGAGATTTGTCGATCTCAATCTAACTCCGAGGGTTTTTCTCCGGGTACTCCGGTTTTCCTCCCTCAGCAAAAATCGACTCCCAGTTTATTCCACCTGGCCGTGATGCTGTGCTCCGAGGTCGTACATGGGCCGTAAAGCGGCTGCAATTGTGTATGTGTCTGTAAGCCTTGTATGTGTGTGATGAGTGCGCCTTTAAAATGCTTGCGGTCCAACTTCGTTGAGCCGCATCCTCGCAATTCAGCCCGCAGCTGGCTGCAAGGAGGGCGATTAGCAAGGCCGATTTATGTTCTCTCTTTCCCTATTATATGAGTTAGATGCAGCAGAAATGGCTTTGGCCCGTAAATTAACAAAGCGTCAATAGACCAACGAAGCATCATACCTAGAACAAAAGACCACAACAGCAATCCTGGACCCAAAATAAAATAAAGAAGCATTTCAATTTTTTCCACTCTACTACAGACCCTAGGCAAAAATGGTGGCGATTTTAATATTCTTTGGTGTACATTCAAATTAGCCCTACTAGTCTCGTTTGGAGTAACATTCTTTTGAAAGTTTAACAAAAGAACGAGGCTAGATGGATTTGAATGTACACAAAAGAATATTAAAACTGCTGCCATTTTTGTATAAGGTCTATGTTCTAGATTATAACAAGTTTTTCTTTTTAAACTTGACTCTGTCGAGAAAAGCCGAAAAGACACTGGGGCGAATAATCACGAAAGGGAGGATGGGAAAGAAAAAAAGAGGCACTACTGAATGTATACTGTTATTTTTGTGCCTGTTTGGTAGCAGTCGCAGTAATTTTATTGGATGATCTTCTTTTAGGCAGTGAAACATTGATGGATGTGTAGTTTGGGATTGGGAGTTTATTACACACAAGACAACCGCTTTCTTTGCATAGACGTTGAACATTAAAATCATAAGAACAATCTGTTTTGTGTTGTAGCACCTGAGCTATGCCTCTGACAGTCTGTTGCAGCTCGGATACAAACGTGAGGCAGTAAATGTGATGCTTAAACACGCTGCTATCAAGAGACTCTTTGTTGAAGAAAGTTATACTCAGCAAGAGAAACACGACACTTTCCTTGAGGTAACCTTATGTCTCATTTCTTAGTCTGTTGTCACGTGGATAATTATTTAGAGCGTTTTGCAAAGCTTTGTTAAAGCTTACCGTGACGAACCCTAAGTTAATTTTGTTAAAATAATTTTTATCCAAGGAAAGTTGAACACACCTCATTTTTACCCACGTTTTCGTGCGTGTTTCCCATGATGATACAGTACGTTCTTCATTTGTTTTTGTGCTTTTATTGACATCCTTGCAACCTTTATTTTAAAGAGTTAGGCTAAGTTTATGTGACTGAAGCTAGCGAGAATTAGTTCACATAAGAACAAAATTTCTAAATATTTCATAGTTAACTACCTCTTACTGAAAGGACAAAATTACTTCCCTTAAATTTTTCCATCTTATTTTATTTTAATAGGGTAGGAAAGCATATAATTTGTATAGGTAATCACATGAGGCCGAGTACTATTAAGGATTAATTGAACGAGTGTTTTGGAAAATTTTCAAAACACAAGTGCAATTAATCCTTAATAGTACGAGGACTCATGCGATTACTTGTTTATCAATAAAGGGCAAAATTTATACGAAGGAAAATCACGCGCGCTATCTGGGAAGCCTGATTACCAAAAATGCCCTCGATTAAGAAAAAATGCCCTCTCTCCCAACCAATCAGCGTTCAGTAATTTTGCCCTTTATTGATAAGATAAAACAACTGTTACCACTGACCACAGGATAACTTTGATGCAACAAAAAAACCCAACAACGATGATTTTTATTCATGTTACCGTGTAAGAATTTACAATTTTGCGGAAACTTATTTTTCCAGTTTTTTTGCGAATTTTTGATCAAAACGCAAAAATAAACTTTTCGCAAAAAAAAATATCCCGCAATTTTTTTTCCGTAAAATTAATCCCATTAAAACAAAAGCCAATACTTCCACAGGTTTTGAAATTTCAATTGCACCGGTATTTTCTCGACATAACGCAACTAGAATCATTGATAAAACGAACTACTTCGAAAGAATCGTAGTACAGTACTACAGAACAGTACTACAGTAGTTGAAATATGATTTCCCGAGGTTTTGTCATTTTATATTCACGACGAATGTTGGCACACAAAAACGTATCATCATTGCACAAAAAGCTTTATGTTGTCTTACTAGTGATATGTGAAAAATCATATACTCGGTTAACAGCATTTTTTTTTCTGTCGTGACAAAGCAAGGACATAAATTTTTGCTGTTTCTCTCTTTCCTGTATCAATGAAAAATTGTCAAATCGCAAAAATTAATTCCCGTCTGAATTTTTAGCTTTGCAATCCACGAAACATAAATATTTGTCTGTTCAATTGCCTTATGTTTTTCAGCAGTTCTGTAACTCGTAGCAAGCATATAGATCCTTTTAACTCAAAAGTGTTCGCGATGTGAAGAACTAAAACGCTCGCTTTAAAACTACTTGTAAATCACCGGCCCCATGACTAAATACATCCACTACAAACTTTGTGCGTCTCTTTTTTAACTCTTTTTTTCCACAGTTCAACAAAGTTTGCACCTCAAAGTCGGCTGGACTTTCTCCCGTACTGAGCATCTGCATGAATGGTGTGGTTGATTGTCGATCAAAATGATTTTCGTCCAATAAAACTTCCGTTTCTGGGAAAAAAACAGCACTAAGTACTGTGCGACGATTTAAACCAAGAATTAAAAATCTCCAGTAGCCTTGCAATTTTACAAACCGTTTACCATCAGCTGTTTGTATAAGCACGTCCTTTTCCTTCCCAGAGGAAGTAGGAAGAGTGTGCTCATGAGCAGAAGGTAAGCCCACAGTCAGAATACGTCCAGCATTCTCTTTCCATTCATTGTCAAGAACTCTATACGGGAAATGTTTGCCGCTTTCATTATCATCTTCACGTTTGACTTGTGACTCTTCTGTCTTTCTCTGGGAAGCTCTTTTCTCGCTGACTTTGATTTTCTTCTGACTGATATTTTTGACTTCTTCATACACCTCGTCAGCTCTCTGTCTTTTAGCCATGCTTCTAGTTAACACACGGTTCGCCGTTCCCTTTAGAATGCGCTCTCTTTTAGTTTCGGACGGCGTGCGAACTTGACTTGAGCTTGACTCAGTCTCACTTTCAAAGCTTTGGTATTCTATTGGGGATAAAATGTAAATTTGTAAAATTGGCTTCCCAACGCTTTATTGCTATGCGACTTTTTGAATTTCTCTTCAGTGTGAAGTTTGGTTTTCGGCTGCTGTCAATCAAAACCTTATATATTTATTATTTAGAGTCCACCAGCCAATCACAATGCATTGTTGCGGCTGTTCATAATGCTACTGCTACTACAGTTAATAAGTGTTTTGTTCATCACGTATCATTCATTTGATTAAGTTTATAGGTAATATGGCAATATATAATGATGTTTACGTCATGCTAATAAAACTTCTCCTTCTACTACTACAACTACTACTACTACTACTACAACACGTTTTTTTTATAAGAACAACTTTAAGAACGAGGCTCAAATTTGAGTAAATTTAAGAACATTTTATTTTTAAGAATAAGCCCAGGCTGAGGTTTGATAACTAGGGAAGTTTTTGTGGTAGAAAATTGAATAAAACCTAGCGATACGGCATAAAACATAAAAAAATTCACTGTAAAGACTGCTCAACACACAATGAAGGTAGTTCGCCTCTAAATACAGTTGTACAATACATGTGTAATGCAAGGCGTTTCATTTTCCAATACCTTGTTTTACTTTGCTTTTTCTTCGTTAAAAACCGCTCACAAAAACAACAAATTAAACACAAAGTGAGGCTGAAATCGCCAAAAAATTAAGAACAATGAGCCTCAGCAAAATGTACTGGTTTTTTATAAAAGAAAGCATGTACTACTACTACTACTACTACTACTACTACTACTACTACTACTACTACTACTACCACCACTACTACTACTACTACTATTACGACTACGACTACGACTACGACTACCATTACCACTACCACTACCACTACCACTACCACTACTACTACGACTATGACTACGACTACGACTACGACTACGACTACGACTACGACTACCACTACCACTACGATAATAGCGGCTTTATTTCGGCTTCTCCACAAGAGAAAGTGGCTTTTCTTCCGATATTATTAGCCATAATTACGAATACCACAGAAAGTTAAAAGTACTGACTTATGAAAATAATGACTAACTACATTACTAATGTAATTATAAAATATAAAAATTAACTATATTACTAATAATGTGAGAAACTAAAGGTACTATATATTCTATTTCAATATACTTAAATGTTTTTAAATTAAATAACAATATGATAATAAAAAAGTCCAAACGACTGACTTAAAAATATGTGTGCAGTTGATTCTGTTTCGTAAAAACTTTTGTACTTCAGTCCTAAAATAGTTCCTCGTACTTCAGTCCCAAATAAGTTCCTTTAAAAGACCCTTAATGGTTTTGGCAGCTAACTTTTAAAACGTTTTTCATCAAATCCTGTACAGACAAAAACTGAATAAAAATTTACTGCAGTCTTCAATCACAGCAGGACTGCAGTATCTTTTCAACCAGAAGCCCCGATAAGGAGTGAGTTACAAAAAATTTGAATGAGTCATCTATAATTTTTATTGACACAAGGTCGTTCCAGCAGTTTATATTACGCGCATTTTAACAAAAACAATTTTATATGGACTTTGAAAATTATCGTTTACAATTATGAAATTGTAGAATCTAAAATGATTTCACTTTTTTGTAGATTTTTCAAAACGGCAAAATCAAAAGGTACAACGTGAAAAGACTGAAGTTTTCAAGGTGTTTACGATTTATTGCCTGCGTTGCAGCCGGCCCTCGCTCAGTCAACCGTTGATTTAGTAGCTACAGTAGTGTAACCGAATGTCTACAAAAATTTATATAAGGTCGTAGAAATAAGAACAATTTTAAGAGCAGCTGCATGTGACTCCGATGGACAAGTTGATTTATGATCAACAGTAATCCCAGATCTTGAGGCAAATGCTAGGCAATCAGTTTTTCAAAAACGACCCATTCCACAGTAGTTGTCTCTGTAGCTCAGCGATACAGCACCAGTCATGAAATCGGTGGGTCGTGGGTTCGATTCCCGCGCGCTCGGGGCGTCTGATTTTTTCCAGTATTTGTTCTGTCTCCTCTGACGACACATCTGAGTTAGCTTGCGCAGCAAAAAAACTAAACTCTAGTTAAGGCCGTCTGCGAATCAGTGCAGGATTTCGTGTTCTACATCATGCTGCGTAGATCGGTTATATGTACTAAAATTTGATTGGTTCCACTCGCCCCGGGATTCTAACAAGCTACACGATTGGCTTAACTGTAGCATTATTTGTTACCACTGAAATTAAGCCGTAAGCTGCACGCATGCTAATTTGAATTTCACATGAACAACTGAAGCTGTGCAGAAAGTTAAGAACGAGTCGACTGAAATGAACTGGTTCTTATAAAGCAATGCCTTATAAGTCTAGAATTTGAACATCGGTGAACTCGCGCACAGTTGGAGCAGCACTACATAACCATCCGAGCCGAGTACCTACAGAAAAGTTACGTTTCAACAAACAAGTCATTATGCAACCTGTTCATTTAAAATTAAGTTTATTGTAATTGTAAGTTAACAGGACTCGTAGATAGAAATTGGGTTTTGTTTATCATAAATGGTGCGCAGAAGCAAGAAATCGGTCTTTCTTGACCAGACGGAAAACTTGTCTTAACATTGCTATAGGCGTAATAAGTTCGAACCAGAATTATGTTTGAATCAAGTTTTTTTTTACACAAGCAAGAAAAAAATACCTGCAACGTTGTGTAATTTTCTGTGTGCATTGACAGTTTCCAACTGTGTGTGCGGTGACACTTTTCTGTCTTTACCTTAAAGTTTGTCTAGACAAACCGTCTAATTTTGAGTAAAATTTATCTAAATTTACACTATTTATATACGTTGCTGAAAACTGTTGTCAGGAATCATACTATGCCGCACTGCATCAGAAACATGACCAAATACATAGATGGGTCAAAATGGACCGCGATGGGTGGGAAGGTTATCAAAAATGATTTAACAAATGATGAGCGGCGGCTGTTCAAAGGTCCACCGAATGTCAAAAACCATTTCAAAAGCCAAAACATTTCCTTTGTTTGTTTGTTCCGCTCCGATTTAAATGTGCTTACAATAGAAGTTGTCAGTAGTCTCGAAATAATTTTTGGCACGCTCCCAAGAATACCTTTAGACTGAGCTAGATCTAGGTCTTTTCCTCTCTAACCCGAGTACACAGACAGAACATACTCTGTCACTTCGATCCACCCTCAGGGACGTTAGGCAGGTAATGAATGAAAACCTCCAAAAAGACAAGAGCCCAGACAAAACTGCGTAAGAATGAGAACAGTGGCTGGAAGCTATATATACCACCCTCGTTTGGCAGTCTGGCTCAAACGTTTAAGTTTGGACCAAAATGGATCTGGGCCCGTATTAAGAAGTGCTTAGACAAGGGTTTACCTGCAAGGTAAGATCAGATGTAGGACAACTAACCGTTGCTCATTACGAAAACATCAAATCCTACACCATATCGGCTTAGAAGGATATTCTCGTTTCCCTGCACGGGAGACCGGTGACGTGTACGTTGTTATCGGGTTGCTGTGATCGATAAACGAATCACCTCCCGGTAGAGATAACTCAGTTCCTCCGACAGCTCGCGCATCTCATTTACGACAAATAATTTGTCCCCAGAATGCTATGGTTATTATACAGATTATCAACAATGTGCTGTAAGATTTTAGCTTCCCATTTTACTTCTAGGCCAAATACTATTTTTTAATTTTTTAGTTCGGGGTCGAAAACCTTAATTGGGGGAATGATGAGGTGACGGGAAGTGTTTCCCTACGCGGCTCATAACAAGTTTAAAACATGATATGATTCTAAAATGTAAAGTAACAAAATCAATGATTTAAAAAGTAATGCATTACTCAGTAACGTTGAAATTTGTTCTAGGAATGAGTTGTGTTGTGTGTTGATCTCAGCCCGTAGCAAGAGTCGCGAGTTCGTTCCAATAGTTCCAAGTCGAGAGTAGGAAAAAAAATTAAAATCATATATTATTATAATTTAAAAATAATTTACCCAACAGAACAACGGCGGTCACTTAATCAGTTATCTTGGAAGCATTGTTTATTCGATCGCGCATTCGTGGAATTCTTACGGCGGCTCTTACAAATAAGTAAATACATAAATTTTTTGTCCGAAAATTTATACCGGAGGGATTGGCGCAGTGGTAACATCTCTGCCTCCCAATTCTGAGGTCCCTGGTTCGATCCCCGGGCTGGTCGAGGGTTGAATGAGTGATCTTCTTTCCCGCAAAAGTTTACTCAGCTTTCCATCCTTCCGTGGTCGGTAAAACCAGCATACATGAGCCGTTTTGAAGCGGCTGCCAGAGGCGCCTACATATGCTTCCGGTGCACTGGGGGTAAGTGATCATTGTAAAGCGCTTTGAGTATATCCATATCTAATTCCAGTAAAGCGGTACGTACCATTTCATGATATATAAACCGAACGCTAAATTGCAACACTTTTCTTAATAGCGGATTAGAGATAAAACTTTTACAGTTTCGATATAATTATCTGATGGTCGAGGTTGCCCATGTTTAAGTGCAAATCAGTGTTGTTGCTGCAACCGTACGTTAAAAGGAAAACAATATATTAAAGTGAACAATTTCCTTTTAACATCGAGATTTATATCGATGGGGATTAGGTTAGGATATCTTCTAAAAAACCCTCCCTTGAATCAAAACAAAATTTGAAGTATGCCCCCCACCCTCCCCCACCTCGCAAAACAGTTTTTTAAACTGTTTTTATTTATGTGGTTTTCTACTCTCGACTTGGTTCTCTCGACATACAACTCTCGACCCTAAACAAAAAATAAACTCTTTATTTGGCATCTAAGAGTAAGTATGATTTTAGCATGGTTCTCACTGACAAACGATCACAAAATTTCAGGAGTTTTCCAGGGTAGAAAATATATTTTTCCAGGACCCAACCCCAAATTCTCTCTCGGCAAAAACA
>JAODFW020264070.1:0-12388 GCA_027575235.2 Palythoa mutuki | reverse complement strand
AAAGTTTCGTTGCGTTTTACTTAACCCTTTCAGCCCAAGGCAGTTTATCAACATCTAACTTCTTCTTACATAACTCAAACAAAATAATATAATTGGTATTGAGAATTGGTATTGAGAATTGATCAAAGTAAATAAGCTGTGGAAGTTGAAAAGCCAGATTCTCCTAAACTGCTTATAATTATAGAAAGTATGGAGCTGGGTTGGGAGAATTTAACAACACATCATTTGGGGGTTAAAGGTTTAAAAGCCATGTTGTACACTGGTTGATGTATTCTCAGTATGAAAATCTTAACACTGGTGTGGGAAAAGCAAAATGCCACAGAACAATAGGATGCTGCCAAGTTCTTACTATTTGCCACTTTTTCTAGCTGATACTTTCAAGGAATAATTCATAGAAAGTTAGTTTTATTTCTCTTATTAAAAGTACTTTCCCCTAACTTTTAACTAAAAAAATTTTCCCTGACTGACATCAAACTTTCCTAAGTTTTTTGCAACTACAAAAAAATCTTTATCCCCAATTGTGCTCCAAAGATAAATCCTTTTATAACAACATTTGTCCATTGGAGCTGGTGATTTCTCTGATTTCTGTAGTGTTAAACAGATGAGAGTTACAGGACACTAATCTGAGGTAAGTCCCCAGCAGAAGTTGGTACTTATTTTAGTCACCTCACAAGGATGGAAAGTGACTTTGGCATAAAAACAGGTAATGCAAACGTTCAACAATCAGCATAGCTAATATTTCTTAAAATATTATTAAAGTCGTATTAAGAACTTGAACTCACTTGTGACTGATTGAATTTTGCTTCGATTTCACCCAAGATCCATTCAAAGGCTTCAGATGACAAATGAAACTCCTCAATCACTCGTTTGGCACAGAATGTGGAGCGTAAAAGGATGTTAAACAACAGAGTTGCATTAAACTGTGCCTGTTTGCTGATTCGATCCTCGCCCTTCACGATCAATAACTTTTTGGAGAGCTCACGGACACCTACAACAAAGTTTATTTAATAAAAAAATAAAATTAATTTTAATATTTCATATTATGAAGCTCAAATGTCTGGGACTGGATTACAGGTAAAACAACAAAATGTGATATTTTTAATACGACATGTTCAATACTTCTTATACAACAAATACAGCGAATGCCCAATTAAACATCATTCATCATAAAAAAAATTAGTCTTTAAATAGTCAAATTTGCTCTTTTTCTTTCATATTTACAATTTTGTGAAAAAGGGATTCTAATTTTGTTCTAATATTATATGTAATAATTATGCAAAATTCATACTTTTGGTAGTGAAAACATAGATAGTACAAGTTATTTAACTAAAACTGGCAAATAATGATGGCGTTTGTGGTGATGATGATGGTGGTGGTGATGATTGTAATAATAGTGATGGTGATGATGATGACAAATTGTTATGGTGATGATAGAGGTTCTGATGGTGATAATGATAACGAAAGTGTCAGAACAGGTGTACAGAGTCATTTTATGGCAGTATATCATGTATTTATTTTTTATTATTCTTTAGGGATTAAAACTATCTAATAAAATGAACTAATGTTGAAAACCAGGAGCCATAAGCTTTACAGTCATGCTTTACTTGCCTTCAACCACTCGCAATGGATGTAAGTCACTGGCTACTCTGCTGTTGATGTGAAACGTTTTTTGTGCATTCCAGATCAATCGACTCAAGTTTACAGGAAGTGCAACTTTACTATTTCCAGATGGAATGATTTTGCGCAAGATTTCTCTGTCTTCAAGCAGTGCTGCAAATTCACCCTCCAGTTCTGCCAGTGCGTCAGCACTACCAACCAGATCATGGACAATATCTTCCTGCAGAAATCGTCTTATTCGCCTGTGTATCAAAATAATGTGAGACCGTTAGACCGTTGGTTGAGTTGGAGGAAGTGAAATCCTGGCACGGAAGAGGACACAGTGGAAGAGATTCATTGATGGCCCATTCTCCAATTTGAAGTTAAGAGGCTTAAGTAAGTGAGTAAGAAAGAAAGTACTGTTTATACAAAAGGTAATGACAGATCAATACTTCACTTTCAAAGGCTCAATAAAAATAAAATTTAGCTTACCTTTCATTTGCAATATCGAAGTGGTAGTCTTTCTCAAATGAGCGATGAGAAGGCTTGAGTGTTGACATCTGCTGGAACTCCACTTGACTTCCATCCATACCATCCTCTCCATACCTCAGCTGTACTAGATAATTATTGGAATTGCGCACAGTGCCGTCATAGGCAACAATGATGCCTTCCATGGCTTTGATGAGACGTCGCTGGATATAACCTTAATTGAAATTTTTTACCATTAAATTAAAACTTAAAATATTGATAGTTTCTTAGTTACTCAATCCTTATCCTGCTGGAATCAGTTTCACATGAACCAAGATCTTAGATTTCTGACCCAGGGTTCCCATAATTCCACAAAACTGAATTCATTTGTTTTTCCTTGAATATTAAGTTCGAAAATTCCCTGATAAATATCCACAGTTTACCAGGGCATCAATGCACCTAAAGGTTTACTGTTTATAAAAGAAGGCCACCCTTCTCCCCTCAAAACTATTCTCTCCACACTATAAAACTTAATTGAGCCTTTTCGGCTGTCAGATTTTTCAAGAGCCTGCGTGCTATCAAACTTTCAAAAATTTTCAGCTTACTAACTTAATACATAGGCATTTTCTGAATCTCCATTTCAAGACAAACAAAATGAATGGTCACTTTCTAGGGTTTCAACCAGCAGTTCAAAAATTGAGACATTCCTGGTTTATAAATCTGAAACTTCAAAAGCTTTGGTAATTTTAATATTTAAAAAATCTGTAGGAAAGGTGTTTGTAGACACAACAGAAAACTTAACCCATTGATGAAACTCTTACCAGTTTCACTAGTCTTGACAGCAGTGTCAATCAAGCCCTCGCGACCTCCCATAGCATGAAAAAAGAACTCTGTCGGTGTGAGACCAGCAAGGTAGGAGTTCTCCACAAAGCCACGACTCTCTGGACCATAATCGTCCTTGATGAAATGTGGCAGAGTTCGATGTCTAAAACCAAATGGAATTCTCTTTCCTTCAACATTCTGCTGTCCAACCACAGCAATAACCTGAAAATAACCAAGTAATAATTTATATTAAAAACATATTATATTGTGAAATATTTCAGGGGTTGTTCTTGTGCTCCCTTATAATGGATTACTGTTTATAGTCATAAATTTTGGATATGTCAAACATTTTGTTTCTTTTAACTTAATTAATCCTCAATTCAGATGCTGTGACTCTCCATAAATTATTCTGAAATTTTGAAACAATCAAAAGCGAACAACATTTTTAAACAATCATTCAAGACAATTTTCAAGTTTTTTTTTCAAAGGTATGTACAGTATTAACAAATTTAAAAAGTTGCTGCAACAGATTAATATAAATAATTTATGTTCAATATGAAAAAGATTCTACTCAAAGCTATGCATGTTCAACCACACCGTAGAGTGGCACAAGTCTATTGAGTTTGAACCATAATTCTCAGTACCTGTGAAATGTTGATCTTTGATCCTTTTGAACCAGCCACCACCATAGTCTTAAAATTGTTGAACTCTGACAAGCTCTTCTGTGCACTTCCTCCTGTCTTGTCACGGCAGTCATTTAGAATGCGATTTACTTGATTCTCAAATGTCTGTCGCAGTGTGTTTCCAGGAGTTGGCTCCAAATCATTGTTGTGAGCCTTTTCAATCACTTCAATCACATCAGCCTGTAAAAAAGTAATTTTGATTGACATTTTTGCTTTCCAACATTTAATTTATAATGAACTGTATCTTCATTTCATGTGTCAATATTTCACAGCACATCATCAAAACAGATGCTCTAGACAAAGTGAACAACAGACTAACATGGACAGCCGAGTCACCGGTTAAGTTCTTGTAAATTGTATATTTCTGCTAAAGATACGCCTTGCATCTGCTCGCTCAATATGTCCAACCAAAAATTATATATTGCTAAATCAATGTAAGAAACACTTTCTTTCTGACTGTAGAACAAGGTGGAAAACTTCCATTGTATAATTATTGGAAGAAAATAATCAAAAGACAGCATGTAGAAAGCTGTGAGGGAGATATGGAACCCCTAGAAAATATTTCATCGAAAAAAAAATTGGGATGCAAAAGTTGAAATGCAGCTTGACAGCCAACTAGGAGTCCTTTTTCAATTCAATGAAGTCACGATTTTTACATTTAGTAAACCAATTAAACTAATTTGTAAGCTCGCCAAACAATTCCCCTTGTTTAGATGAGACCCCTATTGGTTCGCTTGACACTTGTATTGAAAGGAGGGGGTCGCTGGGACCCATCCAAACATTTTATATTAGAAACCCTGTGTCCCTATAAAGCAGTATTACAGAAATCTTATAAAGGAATTTAGAAACCTTGGATTTCTTAGTAGTTGACTGGATAACTTCATATGTCTCTGCATCAGCAATACAGTCTCCAATACCAATACTGTGTCCTTCAATGAGAAGCCAGTTGTTGACAACTGTCTGGATGTTGCCATAGAAATCCCGTGCAATCTCATGTCCCATCTCAGCGGCCACAACATGAACCACACTGCCTGATGAGGTTCCCAGAGATTTCTTACACAAGATTCCACAGATCAATTCTCCACTCTCAATTAGAACCTAAAAACAAAAAGAAAAACAGAAAATTTTGAGTTATCTTTCTAAGAAAAAAAAAACCAAAAGTGCTAGACATTCAAATCATCGGAAAATGTTTTCATTGGTTTTCATTTGACTTTTCTAACTATCATTGCAATGATGTGCTGGTAAATTATTCTCCCAACTGAGCTCCATACTTTCTATATAAACAGTTAGGGACAATTTGGCTTTTCAACTTCCACATCTTATTCCACTTGATAAAATCCCTATTTCTCATTAACAGTTATATTATTTTGTTTGTGTTATGTAGGGAGAAGTTAGATGTTGATTAATTGCTTAAGGCTGATAGGGTTAAATGATAACTTACCCTTGTATCACCAGGTGAGATGTGTTTGTACGGTCCACCATCTTCATCATCCGGGTGAGTACTGTGTGTTCGCACCACATTTATATTGCCTGGGATAAGAATTGACATGATCTGTTTGCCTGTCCACAGTGGTTTTGGCTTCAGAATGGCAGGCAGTGGAATCTTGCCATCCCAAACTGGCACCCACATCAACAAGTTCATCATTTGCTCCTTAAAAATAAAATGTTTTTTTTTTCTTTAAATTTTTATCATCTTATTTCAATTTTTAATTAAAAAAGAATTAGATTCATGATACATATAGAGTGATTGATTATTACGGTTGTCTGGTTGTCAGAGACGGCTGGAATTTTTGTGGGCCAACCAGTAATGATACAATAGTTTAGGTGTCCTATGGAAAACTGATACCAACCACTTGATAATATTCAGAAACGAATCTGTGTTTCCTTGCTGCAAATTTTGCTCCAAATTGGTATAACCTGTAATAAAATGTTATCGGATTTCTATTTAATGTTCACAAAGGAGACAAACTGTTTAGGCTGTTTTCACGGTAGAGCTCAATGTTTAGGACAAGCTCAACTTCTGAGGGACAATCAAAAACTAATTGCTGGTTGCCCCATGTACAGCAAGAAATTTTCCTTAAAATCAAGCACAGATATACAAACTGGAACAAAAGAAAAGCTTAAGACTAAGGGTGTGTAAGTGTTAAGAAACCTTAAATTCTAAATAGATTCCAGAAACAAGTTAAATACTGATGTTTTTATTGTTGATTTAGAATAATAAACCTTCCTGACATCAACATGTAAATTCATACTTGCAGCGAGTTCATATCTTTGTATACTGACCTTGTCTAGAAACACATCTCGTTTAGTGAACTTCCTCACAGCTGTGAGTGAATCTTGTACAATCCCCATTACTGGTTTGTTTGACTGTGGGGTTAAAATGTTGCGAGGCACCATCATGATCTCAGATATTTCTGCTTTTGACTCCAGAGACTGGGGGACATGTAAGTTCATTTCATCTCCATCAAAGTCAGCATTGTATGGAGTTGTCACACTATAGAGAAAAAAAATTAACAATGTCAGTATTGCTATTTATAATAAGGGGAAAAAATGGAGTTGAATCCTTGATTTGTGGCCCACTGGCTCAAGTAAAAAGCTTTATGAGCCTAAATAGCCCACTTGAGCCAGTGCTTATCTTTTGTTTCTGTAGTGTTAAGCAGACGATAGTCATTGACTTCCCCTGAATGAGACATCATGGAAACACTTGCCCTTCTGTTTCATATTCCCACTGATCACTTCTCACTTTCCCAAACTTGCACTTTTTATAACTCTCTATATAATAAAGCAAGTTATTCTCCCATTTTGATTGGTTCTCGTCTGTCATCTATTAGAGGTCTGTTGCACGCTTGATGTCACCATTACAAAGTTTTTAATTTTTTATTATACAAAAGATTCAATAGATTCCATGTTTTTGTGCATCTGTTCAGTAACTAGATAACAGATGACGCCAACCTGTGGTAAAAACATCAGTGACACGGTTAGCTATTGCCTCGTGTGCCACTTTTTTGTTCTTACCACAATTTGACGTCATTAGTTATCTATAACTGAACAGATGCACGCAAACACGGAATCTATTTGTTAAATGGACACACAGAACAGGGCACAAAGTTTGCTGCTTTTTTCAGATGCATTTGTGTGAAAACATTTTAAGCACATAACTAACAAAAGTTGAACTCAAAGTTGAAAATCATGGAAGCTTCACACTTACAGACACCACAGCTTGTATTTCCAAAACACTGAACTTTACATACACATACAAGAAAGATTATTGATCCTACAGCCTTGCAGGTGAATAAAGTTCATTAAAAACAACAAAAGAAAGAGTAAAATAAGGATTTTCATCATTTATAGTTTGGGGAAAGGACGCTGATGCTTCATCAACTTATTGTGAGTATAAACAAATTCAGACAGTGACAGAGAGAACAGAGGACTGGAGGCCTTTGATTTCCAGTTATGTGTCATTGTTTAGGTCTGGGCACAACTGTGTGGCTAAGGCACATCTGTTGCAGATAATTGGTCACTAAATTTGAGCCCTGCATAACTCAATTACTGTTTTCTATTCCTTAAATGTTTTGTTTTAAAAGCTGATCAACTAACCTGAGATTCAACCTAAATGTAGACCATGGCAAGATCTTTACTCTGTGACCCATCATAGACATTTTGTGTAGAGTTGGTTGCCGATTGAAGATGATCAGATCATCGTCTCGAATATGTCTCTCCACCTGAAATGTACAATTAATAGTAATGTAGTGCTTCTGTAACTATAGAAACAAAACAGAAACCTCAAATAACAAAAATAGCTATCTCAGGGTTCATACTGTTTGTAATTGAAGCAGTTCTTGAGGAGAAAAAAACTTAGCTCACATGCTTATTTACAAATTTAACAATTTTCTTTTCAAAAATCATTGAACAATTTAAAGCCTATGATCTGTCTCCAATTTCACCAAATATTTGACAATTTTAGGGAGATTTTGAGGCTCAAAAATGCATAACTACTGTATGCATGTTACAGTGAGCAAACCCAGAAAGCAATTTACCTTGTAACCAAACTGGAGATGCAGGTCACTTGGTCTGGGATGGAAACGCAGATCAATTCTGTCTCCATTGTCCCTGATGATGTATTTGGCTCCTGGGTACTGACTGCTACCCCTAGCAACCAGTGCCTGCATTCTGACATTGGAGATACAATTACATCTATTTAACACCAATCCAATTTCTTTACTAGCAGAGAAAGTTGAGCAGAGGCTCATTCTGATTATATAACTGATTATATGACAACTGACTTGCATAATACATTGTTACTATGGTGACGGACATCAAGTGACCTGTCAGGGCTGAAAATAGTACCGCATTTACTTGCGTATAGGTAAATCCTGTGTTTTAGTTGAGTCCAATTTTTGGGACCAAAATCAATACTTTTTCAAATGTTTGTCATTTTACTTTTTGCAATGAGCAAATATCGTAACCTAGGACAGAGTTCAACAAAATGGCTTTTAAGCTAATCAAATCCATTTGTGAGCCTAAGTGGCCGACAGGAGCTTATCTCCGACTTCTGTAGTGTGAAGTGGATGAGAATCATTGACTCCTCCTGGATGGGACAGTAATCCTTTGCAGGGTAGCCCTCATTTTACTGGCCTCGTAAGGATAGAACGCTAAATCAACACAATTTTATGTTTAATACTCAGATGAGCCAGGATTTGAATACAAGACCTTGTGTTTTTTTTCCTTACCACTCTGCCATTAACCATGCCACCTTAAAATCACAATTGGTCAAATGAAAAATATGTTGTTTCAGGATTGCTTCTTGAGAATTTTCTACCAAAACCTTTTAATTTTCCATTCTTTTTAATTTTGGGAAAACAAGAACAGAGACTCCAAAAATTTCTGCAGAAGGTTAAATGAAATATTAGCAGCTGTACTTCACCAAGAAATAGAACAAGTACAGTAATAATGCTGAAATAAACACGATACTTACTCATCTATGTTAAATGGTGTTACAATGTCAGGAAAAGTCAGGTTTTGAGCAATGGTTCTTGGAACTCCAACTTGATCAATCTTCAAGTTTGGATCTGGTGTGATGACAGCTCGTGCTGAGAAGTCAACACGTTTACCCATGAGGTTACCTCGAATTCGACCTTCTTTACTCTTGAGTCTCTGCTTTAATGATTTTAGTGGCCGCCCTGACTTTTGCATTGCCTATTAATTGAAAACAACAACCTCAATTCAGTGGCCTGACATTAAATTATTATAAACACAATAAAAACAAAGATTATATTTGTACCTTCATTTGTTTTACAATAACTTACTATTTGAATATTTTTTCAAACATTTGTCCTACAAAATGCTAGTTGGAAATTAAAATCATTTACTAAAAATTTAACTGAATCTATGAGCAGAAATTTATTTATTTTTGCAATCGCCGGCCAAGGCAACTGAAGTGACCTTCAAAAACGTTCAATCGGGCTCCGCGTGATAGGAATTCTTGGAACCGTAGAGGAACCAATCAGATTGCAGGATTTTTTACTGCACCCTCTTGAGAAAAAATTAAAATATTTTTTACTTGTTTGTTCCAGTTATTCTAGGTGATTTAAGGACGATTGTGAACAATAATACGAGCAGTTCCTGCCCCGCGAGCAAAATCGAATGCCGTGGGCGAGAAGAGTCTATAGGCTGGATCTTCGTAATCCTCCGTAAGTGATGGCATAAAACTGACAGCCATTTACGTTTCTGATGTCCACGCACCAGTATGAATTGATAGAGAGACCAAACACTACCCCGCTAACTCGTCGTTAGTCAGCCAAATTGTTCAACAGTCAGAAAAAAACATTTTAATCGGTAGTATTGGATTCTTTTGACTCAAAATTTAGATATTTTTTTCTTGTGGGGCTCTAAACTTAATTCACAAGTAAAATTACTATCATTTCAATTTAAGAAATGTTAGGAAAAGTTACGGAGAAAAATAATCCGTCAATGTTACGTCATCTCATACATGATCTCATACATGACGTACATCGAGACCGAAATTCCTTGTTATCGCGGGCTCACGGTAGCACGTGCTTAAGTAGTGACGTCACTGGATAGAGAACACGGTATCTGGCCGTTCCAGGGAAGAAATTTTCTTCGACAAGACATTTAGTCAAAAAGCTTGGCAGAAATTAGCCTTTTACAGGAACCTTTTCTTTGATAACTCGCGTACGGATATCTTCAGTGATGAGTCATGTGTCCCAAGGAAACTTCCAGAGTCTAGACCAGCGAGTTAGTAACTAATTTTAGCCTTTTTTTGCGTTACCGATATCATTTTTGTTCGTTCACTCACTGACCACATGGCGATGTGGCGTCTCAATCGACTTCAGGCAGCTCGGCTTCTACTCGGTGTATGCTAAATTATCATTTTACCATATTGTCTAGAGTTTTATTTGTCAGATTTTTGTCGATTGTATTTAGAAATCGTCTGGTTTCTAATTATGATTTCTTTTATTCTAGTTTGCTGGGCTAGACTTGAATGCCGGCAGTGTTCAGCCGGCAGCATTTGCTCACAACACTGGTCGTAAGTAACATTATCTTTATTTATATTATACGGTTTAATTTTCTTAGAATTTTCTCGCGGAACATTGTTTTTCTCTTACACTTAAAGTTTATTTCAGGTGCCCCCAAATCTTGCTTGCTCTATGAATGTTTAAAAGCCCGGTTTCAAGTGACAGTGCGAACACAAAGATTGTCTTTTCTCGGTCATGGATAATGAATGCCACATTCATCATTTTACCAGTGAAATAAACTCCGTATGCCGGCCCTGAACAATTAGCGCCTCGTACCGAGCAAGAATTTATAACATAGAGTAAATTCAAATTTAAATGGCAACAAATGGTTTGAAACTACTTTTATGGTTTGAAACCATTTTTTGAAAAAAAAAAATGAAAAAATCGTGTTGTTTTAAAGAAAATGCTGCTTGTTGAGGTGGCTTGAAAAAATATTCTCCTAACTGTATTGTCCTTCTATGATAGCAGAGAGTTCAACAAATTTTGAAGTTTGTAACAGAACATGAAATTCTTATTCATCACTTTGATGATGGATGATATCAAACTTACTTGGTAACCATGCCATCATTTTAAGAGATTAACAAAGTTCTGGTTGGGAAAGCCATCTTTCTTTTGCAGTTTCCAAAAGCAAACTTGTATGGCTGCTGTGGAGCTAAAATTTATTTCCCTCCTTCCCCTGTTTGGATATTTCCTTCTTAAGTTTGAAAATATCCGTCCTTAACTTGATATCCTAGAGGATTCAATTCACCATTTTTCTGTTTTACACCTGAACATTGCCTTACCACACTTGAGATACAAACAGTTAAAGCCAATTATAAAACAAATGATTCTTGGTCGTTTGCTTTAAAAGCCAACATAAAGTTCTTGCACTTTTTTAAATTGATTCTATGTAGTGGGGGGATTTTAACCAGTTAATAAAAGGTCTTATATGTATCATTTTTAGCACAAGGTGGCCGATACATCCCACCACATTTACGAAATAGACAAGGATTAAACACTGGACAAGGAGATCGGTCCTACCCTTCAAGAGATTTTCAGAGGGACAGTAAGTGTTATGAACTTTAAGGTTACTGAACAATTTGAAATATGCAAAAAACACTGAAAATTTCAAAAGTGAATTATATCAGGGTTTCTGAAGGAAAAATTGCCAGTAGTCAAAATTCTTAAGAATACAAATTTCTGCTAAAGTGTGGTAGTCACAATGTTGCGCGCGCATTAGTCTAGGGGGGTCGTCAAGCTTATTTGTAAAATAGTCAGATGATTATCTCAGTCGTCAAATTTGACAACCTGACAACCAATCAGAAACCCTGTATATTGTTTTACATTCTTTTTATTTATAATATAAGAACCTTTTTGTACTGTTTGTCTTTTTTCTCAGATTATCGTGGTGGTTTTGGGGGAGGATATTCTGGTGGAAACTATGGTGGCAGCAGAGGTGGTTATGGAGGTGGTGGCTTCAACAGACGTGGAGGCGGTGGGGGCAGATACCAGGAACGTTATGAGAACCAGCCTCGAGGTACATTACATCACAGTTGCCATGATTCTTTCAAAGTGAAGTCCGAAGAAATTCAGTTCAGGAAAGAGTTTTAAAGTTTTAAGTGTTCTTTATTGGACTAAAACTGACACAGAGCTATAAAATTAATTGCTATAGACATTTTGTGTTGGAAGGTATTTGTTAACCAAATGAAAGCACAAGTGAACATTCAGGATGATTTTATCATATTTATTTTTTGTCAGTATTACTCTGATAAATTGTGTTTGTTTTAATGTATTTATATGTTATAGGATGAGGAGTATATCACGTATGGTAATTTCACTATTTGCTAGATGTCTATTGAATAAATTAATGAAGATATTATCTTCTGGCTTAGAAAAGTGTGTAATTTAAGTATCTGCGATTTTAGTCTAAAAAATTATGGCCTCCAAACCATACATTTCTCAGTTTAATACTAACCTTGCTACAGTTTGTTTCCAAAAATGTTAGTAGATTCAATATTTGTGTAACCAGGTTAGAATACACTTGCATAAGCACAGTTCAGTTGTTCGCAGTGAGTTGTTTTAACAGTAATAAAATAATGCAAACTACAAACAGCTGTTAACAAATAATCTGGTCACTTTTGGTCAAGCTAATTGTGCCAACTACTTAGGGAAGCCTCACATATCGATTTTGCCCACAAGAAATGTCAATTTTACGTTTCTCTCGAGACCCCCCCCCCCCACCCCCCTTAGAAACGTCAAAAATATTTATCGATATTTTTGTGCTCTGAAAACATTGTAAAAGTC
>JAODFW020263046.1:0-12388 GCA_027575235.2 Palythoa mutuki | reverse complement strand
AACATATATGCAGTAAATATGGTAGGGAGTCAGTATTGAAGAACTAAAATGAATGAAATATATTTTTACAAGTTATTATTTACTAGCTTTTCAGTATTGAAAAATATTGATAACTAACGAAAAAAGGAGAAATAATTATTAAAGAAAGCATAATTGAAACCTGTTGAAAATGATTTTTCAATGGTCTTTATAAAAAGGCAAACTGATAGATACTAAGTGTAAAATAATACTTTTCATACTAACCTGATGTGCTTGATGCTGAGTTGCCACCATTATCAACCAAGGCAAATGAAAATACAAACAAACTGCTGAGGTGGGAGACGAGGGTTCCATCACCTGCGATTTTGACCTATAAATAATTCAGGAAAATAGTTTTACAGCAGTGTTTAAGTGTTTGAAGGAAATCTTATTTTCGATTTTATCATACTATCCGGTAAAACCATGAACTATTTTAAAAATGCAAAACGAAATATGAAATCGCATACCTTCACTTTTATGTCTTGCTTGTCCTGAAGAATGTTTCTCTCGATCTATACCAAAATATATTACTGTTTAAGAAATTTTGATCTGAACGATGAGTAGAAAAATCAAGAAGTATAAACAGTATACAATACATGCTAACAAATATAAAAAATAGAATTTATTTCATTCACTTACGTGGCGTCGAATTTCTGATTCGAGTAAATCGTTCATTGGGATTTCTGCCCCCGGCCACGGTCCTGGTGTTTTTTTAAGTTTGTTTTGCCAAAGACGATTGCATGAAGCCTGGCACCCCTGGATTAAGTAGCTTCTCGGGACATTTTGTAAACCGGGCACTTGGCTCATCTCGTGATACGCCTCGTGGGAAATCGAAAAGCGGTCCATTATGAACAGGATCGTTCTGATTTTGTCTTTTTCCTCTTCAGGCAGTTTGCTATAACAGAATTCTTTTTCTGAGACTCCCTGGAGCTCTTCGTCTTCCTGCCCTTGGACTTCGCTCTGCTCACATTCAAGATGGCGGCTGTCTAAACCAATGCAATAAAAAAAACAGTCAGCGGGTATCGTATCAATGTGTATGCGATCAATAATTGAGATCAAGTTGACAGAGAGACAGTGATTTGTACTTTACTACTTACTTCCTGGGGAGTTTAGAGGATTACTTGATGCCTCGTTTCGCTGGCTTTGCTGTTGCTGCACGGAAGGTGCTCGCTTCTCTTTGCCTGTGACAAAAAATACGAATAGTGAGATTCGAAAATGGTATCAAGTCAACGCGCCCACGTTTCGACATCACTCACATATCACATCTAAGTGTCTTTTGCCGAAGTAGCTTGATGTTACTTGTATTTACGAATTTAAAAACCCCAAGAGTTAGCTATTGCAGATGGAGAAATATGCACACTGAGTAAATTTCAAGCGGGGCGAGTCGGTTTGGCGAGTCGGTTCGTGGGCGAGTTTACTGTTGTCAGTATAAAGCTTCCGAAATTATTACGGGCTTATTTTTATAAGAACAACTTTATAGTAAGAACAACGAGGCTCAAATTTGCCAAAATTTAAGAACAATTCAAGAACCAGCTCAGGCTGAGGCCTTGATAACTAGGAAAGTTTTTGTGGTAGAAAATTGACAAAACTTAGCGATACAGCATATTCACTGTAAAGACTGCTAGAATTTCGAAAATTTTCGAAAAGACAAAACCATCAAAAGAAGCATTGCGTAATATTACCTTTCCCGAGAGGAATTTTAACATCATTTCCATTCGCGTCCAGAGCAGCGATCGACGTTGGCATTAAACCGTATGTTTCCGCGAACCAAAGGGGCATCGTCAGCCATGGAGCTGCACAAAATAAGTAAAAGTTGTTTTTGAAAGTTGCTTGCGTCAAAGAATTACAGTTGATAATGACATTGTTTAAGCTGACGTGATTGTGAAAACCAATCAGTTCCAATGTCAATGAAATTAAAAAAGATAACCTCACCTTATCTTACTGACGTCTCGGCGTTGCTGTCTTTCCGAAACTTGGTCATAGGCCTTTCCTTTATTGGCGCATTTTGTATCTTTCTGGAGCTGTTCTATCTTTGCTTTCTGTTTAACGAGCTCTGCCATCTTTGCATACAATTGCGCTGAAAAATCTTCGATGACAGCATCTTTTTCTTCCATCTGCGCTTTCCACTTCGCTGCATCTTCTTTGATAGCTTGGATGGAAGACCGTGGAGTTGCAGCTACCTAGTCTATTTCAATGGTAATCTCCGACCACCAATCTTTTCGCTTTTTCAATTGCGTTCTCCAGTTTCGAATTCTTTGCAATCTTTCACAGAACCGCCAAATACAGTTCTGCAAAGTGTTTGTTACTCGAGGCTTTGCCTCGGCTGCCAGCGAGAAACCATGGGGTCGGATGTTTTCTTGTAGAACGTCGAAGAGAATGCCCTTCGCACATTTTCGCAACGTCCATAATGCTTCGCCCGACAAAAGTAAAGAAAATCTGTCGAACCATTCCTAACATCAGGTTCGATTACTTGAATTAAGGAAGGATCGACTGTTTCCGGAAATTGCGGTTCCTCTAATAATTTTTCTAGCGTTGACATTTTGCGTTGAAGCTTCGAACAGGATCGCGTTCAATGAATAATTTGCAGCAGATAAAGAAACCGGTTAATAAAACGCTAAACCCCCGTTGCCTTGGTTATGCAACACTTCTGAGTTTGATTGATATTCAAAAATGTCATTTAAATCTGCCGCCAGTCACGGATAGTTAACTTCACGTCCGCAGTAAAACAATAGCGCATTTCGAACTTTATGAATATTAATTACACAAGGCTCTGGATTTTGCCAGAAGAAACAAGTGATTTCAGAAAATTCCAAAATGTAGAGTACTTTTTGTAGCCCCACTGTAAACCAACTGCATGGGATGTAAGCTTAATAGCTAAGCTTCAAAAACCTGTGCCAACCTTTTCGTTTAACTCTAGTTGTCAAGGTATATTTTTGATCTGAATATTAGCGTTCGCGATTTTCCATACATTTTACTAGACATTTTTTTCAATTTTCAAACCCAAAATGTAGAGTACTTTTTAAAAGCTGGACTTCCACTGCTAACTGGAGTTGATCGAGTGTCGTCTCAGCTGCAAAAACCTGTGCCAACCTTTTAGAAAAACCGCAAAACATTAGCACCAGCCATGTAGAAAGGTTGGCTGTTGCGTCTATTTCGCCATGTTTCTCTTTATTTGAACCCCGCGCGCTCATTAATATCTTCGATTTAATGAATTCTAATGTATTCAAAGATATGCTAATATGTCAATATGACCGGGCATTCTGCGCTATGTTTAGAATTACATATCGTTTTTTAATGCTAATTACTGTTGTGAAAAACAAACACAAAACAGCTGGAAAAAAAATGAAAACAAAACTAAAAAGGAAAACTAAATACATGAAAAATTGATCATAAGAATGTTGTTATTTGGACCGAAGCTGGATATTCTTATTATTTGGCCAATTTTAGGGCGAAAATCATCATCAATCCAGTTTTGATCCGGTTTTATCCCCATAAACGAGGGTGGTTGGATTTACCCCACTCTGCCAGCAATCTCTCCCACTCCCAATCTCCATCTGTTTTATAAACAACAGTGAAATTGAACTTCCAGTTTTGAAATCATTGTGGAATCTAAGAGCTTCAAAGGTAATAGATGTGAATATGGTTTTGCCATTTTGGATTAGATTGCAGGTAATCAACCATTTTTTTCAAACTTGTAAAATGATATTCTTAACAAAATCTAAGCCTCATCATCTACTTTCAGCCTTGATATTCTTATAAAGCATATTCTTATATAAAGAGTATATGTACTAAAAATTATCTTCTGGTCATCTCTATTTAGTATATTAACATTCAATTTGTTTACTGCTTTCAGAGTTAGACAATGGACATACAAATGAATGTTATGAGTCAGATGTTGAAGAGGATGTGAACTTTGATGAGGAAAGTGTCATCAAATACTACTTTAGTCGTGGATTTGGTTATGATGAAATCATCCATTTACTTAAAAAACGACATAACCACCAAATTAGTTATAGTACTCTTTTAAGGCGGATGAAAGCTTATGGTTTAGGCAGAAGAAATTTCTCCACTCGTGAGGACTATGATGATATGTTACAGAAGGTCAGAAGCCGGGTTAGTGAAATTATAAATGGCCCTGGATCATGTGGAGGTTACAGAACAGTTTGGCATTCACTTGAAATGGAAGGCATACGTGTTCCCCGAGTGGTAGTTCAGGATGTACTAAAAGAATTGGATCCTGAAGGCACTGAGTCAAGGAAAGCAAAATGCTTAAAGCGAAGGAAATATCATAACCCAGGGCCAAACTACGCCTGGCACCAAGATGGCTATGATAAACTAAAAACTTGGGGTTTTCCCATTCATGGAGCTATCGATGGTTTTAGCAGAAAAATATTATGGCTTGAGGTTACAAGATCCAATAATTCTCCAGACAACATTGCTACATATTATTTAAATATGGTGAATGAACTTAAAGGATGCCCAGTAGAACTTGTAACTGATCTAGGAACTGAAAATGGACTAGCTGCTTCAATTCAAAGTTATTTCCGGGATAACCCAGATGCTCATCGTTATGTAGCTTCTCCACGAAACCAGCGAATCGAGGGATGGTGGTCATTTTATGGCAAACATCGATCTAAATGGTGGAGAAACTTCTTTGGAGACTTAGAGTTTCAAGGTGCTCTTGATTTAACTTCTGAGCTTCACAAAGAATGTCTGTGGTACTGTTTCTCCGGTGTTTTGCAGGAGGACTTAAATCATGTAAAAGAACATTGGAACACACATGTTATTCGAAGGTCAAGGCATGACACCATACCAGGACGTCCTGATTCACTCTTTTACCTGCCAGAATACAATGGTGGTGTTCCAGATCTTATGATACCATTACAACAACAGGAAATTGATTATATTAAACAACATATTGTTAGAAATAATTATGTGAACGAGTATCAAGAATATTTTGATTATGCAAGAAGGTTCCTTACAAGTAGTGGAATAGCTGATTGGCAAGAGGCTCAGCAATTATATTTCAATCTTTTGGATGTGGCTGAAAATGGTTGTTAATTGATTCAATTACAATGAAGTGAAAATGTATGACAGCTGAAGGTAATAATAGTGAAAATATTAGGACTATATGAAAGCCAAAACATGTCTTTAAAGCCACAGCTTTTTAATATTTAGGTTTATAAGATTCACTTTCTAAAATTATTGGTTGGGCAAGAAAAATAAGAATAGAATTTATTGTTTTTTTATTTTTTACAGACCATCCTCAAAAACTAAATTTTACATACGGTACATTACATGAGACGGCAATTTTGAAAAGAACCAAGAGAGCGATGGTTAGAACAATGTGTGGTGCAAAACTGATGGAGAAAAAGATGACAGAAGACCTAATGGAGATGTTGGGATTGAAGGAAACAGTTGTTCAGATGGCAAAGGTGAATAGAGTGAGATGGTATGGGCATGTGTTAAGGAGGGATGAAGTGAAGGGAAAGAGGAAGCAAGGATGACCAAGGAAGACATGGAAATTGCAAGTGGAGAAGGACAGCAAGAGTGTTGGTTTGAAGAAGGAGGATGCAATGAACTGAGCGAGATGGAGAGTGGGAGTAGGAGAGATGGCTGGCAGAGTGGGGTAAATCTGGCCACCCTTGTTTATGGGGATAAGCCTGGATCAAAACTGGATTGATTGATTGCTTGATTGATTGATACAATTTTTTTACTTTGACAACAGGAGAGAAAAAATCAAACTTCATGGAATTTGCCTAGACAAATATTGTATTGCTAAGAGCAGTTAATAACATCCATAGCAACTTCATGTTAAGAGCAGTTAATAACATCCATAGCAACTTCATACATTTTTAACAAATAAATTTTATTAAATATTGACAGCCACTTATAATTTGATGCTCACAAGGTGTATTGACGTAAAACCTGGTCACACTGAGTTCATTAATGAGACAACAAATTTTCTGTCTAATTAAAACCAATATTTCGACTCAAGAAATTGATGATGTTAATTTGTTTTATGCTATAGTCTAGTTCAGAAACTTATCTCCACTAATGTAAATCCTTTTTACAGTTTTCAGTGCCATCTTCACAGGTACATGCCATGCCTTTGCATCAAAGCAAGATGGCAGTTGAGTTTGCAAATAAAGAAACCTTTTTAAAGCTAGGGCAATTAGTCACAGGTATCTATATTTGCAAGATAAACCATGGTCTTACTTTAATGCTAAAGCACAGCTACATTTCAAATTAAGATGGTACTGGGAACTGTAAAACAGAGATTTTAAGGGAGCCAAAACAAACTGTAGACTTGCACTCAGTTTAAGTAACTTGCTGATGAACACTAGCTGTTTTGTTGTTTCTTCAGCAACATTTTGGTTAGGTATGGACAGATATTAATTTTATTGGAGTTGGTAGTTTTGTGAAATTGTCCCTTCACATAGGAATGTAAGTCTAAGTAACTAAACCAAAGAGGATAGAATGGCTGGGCAAAAATTCTGATCAATTAGGCAATCACTCCAACCTCTGGCGTGTCGGAGCTACTCTGAGGGAATTAATATGGGTTTTTCTTCTATACTAACTAATTCAACAATAACTAATCATACCCATTCCCCAATTGTAAAACCTCATACATTTTATATGAATATGAATATTTGTACTCATCTACTAAAAATGTTTAACATATTAAGAGCAATTTTTTTATGCATTGAAAACAATTAAGAAAACTGCAGAGCAATTGAAATACAACATATTTAAAAACTAACTCAAACCTGTTAGAATGTTTACAATGTATTAAAGGCAATAACTTGCTGCATATTTTGTCAAATCATATTGTACAAGATCTCAAAATCAATTTAGAAATATTTGCTTTAACATTTCCCAAAACCCTGGCCTTCTTTCAGACATCGGCCCATCATCCCCCTCATTGCTAGTGGGTCAGTGATTCCTCTTGGGAGGTTGAGGCTCAGTGAGCAGGTGGATGACCAGGGAAGTCTTTTCTCTCTATCACTATGGTCGTAAAATTCAATGGAGATTGGGTTGTCAAAACCAAGCGGTGGCACACAATCTGCACCAGTCATAAATATCATCAGGTCTGAAAGATGAAGGTCGTCATCAACTTCACCTTCTTCAAGATCTTGCAGGAAAAGCTCAAAACAATATATTGTTTCAAGCTCCTTTTCTTTGTTGTTAGATCCAGCCTCGGAGAAATTGACCTTGTAATTGGCCTTGATGATATTGGATGTTAACTTGCTTTGGTTGTTGCCAAGCACTGTTTGAAAAACAGCATAGTTTTCGAAGACAATGTCCCCAAACCCTCCAACCATGTTCATGCCTTTGCGAAATTGCTCAACTTCAGCATATACACTGAACAGGAAGGATTGTTTGAGAAGACAGTCAACTATCTTCATCTTGTCTGATGACTTGGATGTATAGATGGCTGAATACCCATACTCTGCAATATCATCACCATGTTTCTCAATAACATTAGGAAATTCTGCTTCCTTGGCTTCTTTTAGGACTTTTAAAATTTCTTTCAGCTTTACATCCAATACTATTTCAATGACTTTCTCCAGGTCAATTGGTTTGTCTTGAACAATGCTGAATGCTTCCATTGCAAGGCACTTAGGACCTGGGCCTCCATGAAGAATGCTCCAGGATGTCAATTTACCTGTAGTATCAATGATTACAGTAGTATTTCAGAAATCAACATAAAAATTATAATAATGCATCTATCATCTGCCATACCCTGGGGGAGGACCCTGGGCAAATAAAACATGAGGAGTTATGCAGGGGTTTGAGTGATGGTTACCCCATATAGGTGGGGTAAATTAGAACATTCTTTTTTTTATCACTACTAGGAAGAAGAGGGGGTTTTGTTGGAGTGCTCTATATTATAGGGGGAAATTAATAGCTTCTGGCCAAGTTGTCCACATGTAGGAGGGGGAATTTTACAGCTTTTAGTCAAGTGGTCCCTTATAGGAGGGGGAAATTGACAGTTTTACTTCATATCAAAGGTTTTCACTAAGTTCACACCCCTGCCCAGGGTCCCCCAAAGGGGATGATGATCAGTGCATACCTCACATTTCAAACCCATACATGCTAGCCTTTCCCTGAGTGGCATGTGATCGCACACACACATCTCACACACACGTGAATTTCTTAAGGCGAGCAATTTATCGCACATCTAAAACATAAAATATTTAAAAATTGTGTATGATTTACAGTATGAAAGATAGCTTAAAAACAGTGTGTCAAACAATTACCATTGATTACATTTAGTCTGGTAATATTTCATTTTTGTTCTAAAAACATTCATTTGCTAATTTTAAAAACTTTTAAACTAAGTAAACAAATTTCAAGAACAATTTTTCTCTATCACAAATCTTTTCATAGTGTTGTGGCTAAACATAAAAAATGTAAGGTCAGCTTAAACACAGATACCGGTACCTAGTTGTTTATAATAAATAAAATGTTTTCTAAACTAAAAAAATGGAAAAAAAACAAACTTGATTTTGTAAGAGTCAAATTCACAATTAAATATAGTTAAACACATAAAATTCGCATTCAAATAAAAAATTATAGTTGAACATGTAAAAATATAATTGCATGCAACTGAATGCCTAACTGAACCAAGGTGTACGATTTTCAGCATGCCTGTAATTTTTCTTAGGGAAAGGCTTGACAAGTACTGTACTGTAGTTCACGTTTACCTGCAAGTTCATATTTCCTTAGCTTTAAAAGAGTCAGATCATGAACAAACCAACCACTGCCATCGAAGATGCCAATTCCTTTGATGTTTTGCATCAAAAGTCGGAAAAATTCCCGTTTCGGTCCTCCAGCATCTACCCCATCCTCACCAGCAAATTTTACAGACACCGGCATCTCAAAACAGAAGCTTTTCCTCTCTATTGCCCTTAGTGTGGACTGCAAAATGGCCTTTCTAGAAACCAAAATATTTAACGTATTATCTCCATCCTCAACTATGGTTTTTGAGACAAAGTTCATTAGGATATTTTTCACTTCTTCTTTTGAAGTAGAGGATGCCAATGTTTCTGGAGATAAATCAGAGGGAATCTGTTAGTAATTTAACAACTTTTGGAGAAAATATAACTTCAATTTTAAGAAAGTAAAAGCACCAAAGATAGTACATATTTGCAGCAGAGGTTGTCACTACTTACTGGATGTGTCATGGTCTTTGTTTTATAATTTTAGAATTAAAGAAAATTTTTTTGACCCATTCCAAAATTTTCAAGGCCAGTGCCCAAAATTCAATGAGGTAAGTAACTAACACAATGCTACCGTGTCTAGACACGCATCTTTTGTTTTTATGTGTAAACGTGTCGTGCGCATGCATTCACCTTATTCACTGTTTTCACATTTTGTAGATTTATAGCAAACTGTATCTCTACCAAACATCACAGCTTTTAAGCCTGGTAAACACCTGGTTTACTTTTATTCATAAAATAATTTACAAATTAATATTTTGGTTTTGTACCATTGTTCTGGCTATTCTGGTCTTTTAGGCTGGCCTCAATCGCTGCCAGGTAATCAGGGTCTTCATCGTCATCTATGTCAATCCAATCATCTAAAACATCAATGTAGTTATCATATGATCGGCCAATGTTTAGTGCTGGTAACTTCAGAGATGAGGAAGGTATTTTAGTTGCACTTTTTGTCTCAAACATTGGTTTACTTAGGTCATCACCATCACCATCTGAAGATACTAAACAAATGAGAAAATATAAGCATGAAATAAAATGTTCACTGAGTTCTTATATTGTAGCAACATAAAGCTTTCTAAACCAAAGGTACTTTATTATTTCAGCTGCCAAATAGATGTATCAGGGCACTTATTAATATGCTGATTATTTTTCAACAACCTCCACAGCACTGGAGCTTATTACCCCCCCCCCCCTCCTGTGTCCATTAATTAATTAACTCTGAAGTTCTAGTACAATCGTCACAGAAGAGGTCAAGATATAAAGTTTATTTCTGCCAAGAAGTTAGGTTCTTAATCAACGGGTCCCTACATGTACTTTTTTTATATACTAATATTTACATGTGAAAAAATTATATCTTCAGATCAGATTACTGCATGTTTTTTTATATGAAAATCTTGGAGAGATACACAAATTTTAAAAGCATTTGATTGAACTAACAGGTTTTTTTGAGTTATTTCTACAATATTTATTAATGATTATTAGAAGTAGAATGATAAAGATATTTAAATATATTTTTAATTACTAAACTTATTAATTTATTAATTTAAGCTTCTTTATACATTTTTCAGTTCTACTTTGTTTTCCATCGTGTAATATTTGGACCTAATACGTCTCATGTATTTTTTTATAATTTAACTATGTATTTCAATGAACTTATTGTTTACTGTATAAAATAGTTATATATTATTTCCTATGGTTTTTATTTACAGGTGGTAGTTGTCAATTGGAACTTTGTCCAGTTACTACTTCCTGTCACGCCTTATTGCAATTTTATTTTCATGTGTTATATATATGAGTGACAAATCTAATAAATAAAATAAAAATAAAATAAAAAAAGATAATGTTGGGTGTGCATCCAAAGAAATTAAGATACTTTTTACATGACTTACATGGGATACCACAGTCCACAAATACAGCATCTGCGAAATGAAATTTCATCCCAATGAGTATAGGATGCAAGACTGCATGAATGCGGACTTGACTTTCAGATTTTATAAACTATGGCTAACTGAAGAAATAATGCTTTCCAATCAGAATGAAGGAGTTAATTAACTCTCCACCTCATCATATACCTCAATTCTGGCAGCTAGATTGAATACAACGATACAATGACTTGCATACCATGCCTTGCACTTTTTTAAATTAAATAAAATTTTACAAAACATTTGGGACTGACAGATTCATATGTAATGTACCTGAATTGTTACTATCCTGTCCATTGTGAACACCCACTTTAGATGTAGATGGTTTTTCAATCTGCAATTCTTTGCTGTGGTTTTCCAGTACAAGGGTTGCTGTCGATGTTGATGTTTCTATGCATTGTCTTGTTCGTTTCTTTGATGGTTTAAAATTGTCATCATCATCATCATTCTTGCAAAACCCATTAGCCAAGTTATAGTCCTCTTCTGAGCAAAGATAGAGGACAATGCCTTTGTAATCCTTCCCTATCTCCTCCTTGTATTTTTTTAGTGTTAGAAATTCCGTCGTGCCTGGTAAAAATTGAGCACATTGCCCATCTTCAAAAAGTAGCAAGTATTCAGCCCCCTCTTGAAAATAGTCGCTATGATAGCTCTTCCATTTTTTTATAGCGTTGTCTCGAATTTCACAATAAGGTGCCAGATTTGACACTCTCAGTGCCATTCTCCTTCCTCTTAATACCTTCAGTCTTTGATCGTTATGACTATATTCATGTAAGCCAATCCTTATTGACACCTCTTCTCGACTGCCAACTGGTTTTCGAGTAACTTTAGATTTCCAGGTTGCAGCTTTTAGCTTTTTAAAATTATCAAGTGACTTGACCTTTCCACCAATGAGGAATGGATTTGAGCAGTTCCCTTAAAAAAAATCTTGGGTAAGAAAATGACTTTGAGAAAGATAAAAAGAACAGTAAAGGGAAAATAGAAATTAAAGACACAGTATGTTAAAGATAAATCAAAAGATAAAACAAAATATTTTTAAAAAATTAATTTTGAAATACCTGATGTATTACAATCAACTGCTGCTGATGCTGTTGACAACTTAGAATAACCTACTCCCGAACTTGTTATTTCACCCTTCACAGCTACAAAGAAATACAGACAAATTGTGTTCATAATCCAAATACGTTTCATAAAAGCGCAACACGTTTATATGAATAACAAACATTTGTTTCTGCGCATGCCAGAGGCAGAGGCATGAATGTATTTGAATATATTTATGCAATGTAAATAACTTTTAAAATTCATGTTTTAACAAACCTTTTCCACAATGAGAGCAAAAGTTTGCCGCCTGATTTAAGGGCGAGCCACAATCATGGCAAAACATTTTCGCGGTAATATAAACACACTTGCTAACTGATCTAAACTCTCCCGCCGATCAAACTAACAGGATCCGAACCGGACGCCATATTTACCTTTCCCACGTGACGTTGTTCACTCGCACCCAGGTCTTTCTTGTTTCTATTTTTCACTCTTTCCGTGAGTTTTTTCTTTTGCCGTGAGCTTTTTCTTTTGCCGCGAAACTTTCTTTTGCCGTGAGACTTTGTCTTTTGCCGTGAGACTTTTGTCTTTTGCCGTGACTTTCTTTTGCCATGGGACTTTTGTCTTTTGACGTGAGACTTTGCCTTTTGCCGTGAAGCTTCTTGCTTTTGCCGCGAGACTTTGTCTTTT
>JAODFW020262007.1:0-12391 GCA_027575235.2 Palythoa mutuki | reverse complement strand
TCAGAAGTTTTTTCTTCTGAGAAAAAGAAGCTTGTGTAAGCACAACATTTCTTCTATAGTTATTTCCGAGCTACAACTACTACTCCTACTATTGGAAGCCATTCATCATTGCTACATTATGTCAGTATTTTACCTCTGAAGAGGGGCAAAACTCACTACATTTCAAATATAAGAACTATTCTGGGCTGTTACTAATAAACATTGTTCCCCTCCCTCCCCCCATTAAAGACCGGGATTAATCACTTTGAATCCCTTATGACTATGGTTAAATATATTCGATTTTAGTACAAGTTTTTCCTAGCAATAGAAAAATAGATCAAGAAATGGTCACTGATGTGATATTTAAACAGGAGAAGGTGATCGCGGTCCGCCAGCGGTCTTTGGTACCTCAAGTAACACAGAGGGTCGTCGTAATGACATCTCACTAGGCGTTGAGCCAGCCCGTTTACGTGATCTCACGCTTGACCGTGATGAAGCTGTGTTGTCGACAGCCTGGTACGTAGTCCCCTTAACTATCGCTTGTTTGATGCTCTCGTCCATACCAGCCACGCCCATCTCTCCGAACACCTGCAGTGGGATAAAGAGAAGGCCCGGTAAATTTTGGAAATTTCCAAATAAGTACATTTAGAGCCAGGGCTCACTTATAAATGGTTGTAGTAGAATCTGGTCACTATCTATCGCAAATGCTGTAATCTGATTGGCCACCGTTCGAGCTCTCTACAGTATTTAACAAATTGATCACAGATGACGTCAAAATGTAGTAAAAACAAAAAAGTGGTACATGAGGCGATAGTCGAGTGTGTCGTTGATGTTCTCTTACCACAGTTTGACGTCCTCTGTGATCTCTGTGGCAACATGGAATCTATTCGTTTTATATAATAAAGAATTAAACTTTATTCCCACAAAAAAAATGCGAGGGGTAAACTTTGTAATGGTGACGTCAATCGTGCGTCTGTCTTCTAATATATCATAGGCGAGAACCAATCAAAATGGGAGAATAACTTGGAGTGCCTGTGAGATCTAATATGGCGTCCACGGTTCCTGTTTTCAGTCGTTCTGAAGACAACTTGAAGCTTCTAACTGACCAAACAGTTCAAGATAAAACAAAGGCAACAACAAAATATGGTGTAAAAGTTTACGAAGGTCAGACAAAAATCAATTTGAAGCATTAATTTAACAAGTTTCACTAAATAGACTGAATAAACAAAAAAATTATTTATCATTGAGCTTTTGAAGATTTTAAGGACTTTCCTGTCCTGGAATTTGTTTTTCAAACGCATGGAAATTCCAGGATTTTCAAGGACCGTGGAAACCCTGCTTGTTATATTCATGCAGTAATAACAAAATAAAGTAAATAAAGCGTGAGGCTCAAGTAAGGTTGAGTGGAGTGGGGGAGGATTAGGGGAGGGGTTGGAAAAGGGTATGATAAGTCCGCTTTTCCCTCCCTTTCCCTTACTTTTTTGCCCATTCCTTATCCTTCCTTCGACTTAATAGACCAATATATGATATTCTCTATTTTTGCCAAACTTTACCTCAACAATAGCGCCATCCGGGAGTCTAAGAAAGTGTCTGTATAATTCCCGTAACCCGTCCAAATGAAGTGTGTGAAGTGAAACGTGAGTTGTGATCTCACGGTGACCTTCCTTCTTACGGCTTGAATCTCCCATGTCGGTCTCGTCGATCTGCAGGGGAGGGAAGGGGAATGAATTAGAATGCTTAAAACTGATCAAATTTCTTTTTCATAATTTGATAAAGAAACTTCAGTGCGTTGCCATTTTACAAACGCAAAATTCCGCGATATGAAAGTGTGGCGCTTACTATTCGTACAAATTCAGGCTTACGGTAAATCCTCGATTAAGCTCTGCTCTTCGAATACATGCCCACAATCGAATCGCGGCACTAATTCAGATAGAAAAAATTGTACGTTTCCTACTCCAGCCCCTCACCCCCATCCCTTTCGTGGCGACACTTGATATGAAATACCAAATATAAAACCTCTTGAGAAATGAGACTGCCAGCTCATGAGTTCTAAAATTTCAAATTTGAAAAACTTAAACAGGACCCATCCAGCAGTAAATCCCTCAGGGTGTTTCACTTATCTGAAATAAGCGCTGTACTTTCAACTGGGAAACAAGCGCCGTGGAGCTTAATCGAGGATTTACAGTTCAGACAGATAATGGAAAGCAAAGTCGCAACTTTTTCTAAATTTCTCCTAAACCTTTGCTCAAATTCTCCATATTTAAAATGAGATGTGACATTGTTTCGGACAAATGTTTTACAGGTTTTATTTACGTTTTCCTTGCTTTAATAACGTTGTTCAGTTACTGTGCTCACATAGTGAGTGGCTCCACCTGAATTGTTCTTCAATTGGTACAGGATTTAATGGAGCCGAAACCAATTGTATAATTGCACACAGTTTAGGTTTATCCTGCTGATGAACAGTAATTGTTTTGCCATTTATTTTCAGCAGCATACATAGTTTATGTCTGTTCAGACATCAATTCTAGCAAAAGTCATCCTCTCGACAACGAGTTTGCTGGTAAATGCGCGCGCGCTCTTAAAATCATGTACTCGTACTCGTACTCATAGTCGGGTCTATATAGGTCTCTAATGTGATGATGGATAACGGAGATGATGACGATAATTCTGATCGATGTTGACTTTGTGTTTTAGGACTAGGGGCGACTGCGCTGTATACTTTATAAGCTGTGTTAAGAATTAGTTGTTGGTGAATGTGGCCATGGCATCTTGTCTTTATTTAACTGCTCATAGTAGCAGTAACTGAGCGAGCTGATGTAGTCTGATTGCTTTACAGAAAACCATGGTTTTGGAGGAGCAATTGATAGACTCAGTATCTTCATTGGAGGACACCCGGCAATATGTAAGCCAACTACAGGCGCAGACGACCCAGGAGAAGAAAGAGAGAGCAAGGTGGGTAGTGAATTAAGTTACAAGGGAGGTGGGGTAGGTGTAAAGCGTGAATCTCTAAAAGGCTCGTGGCGAAAGCTAAAGAAAACGCCTTTACTTTAGTTAAGATTTGTGTATGTCATAAAAATTAATACCAAATATTCGAGAATTATTTTATAGTGGAATATTTTCAATTGTCTATGTAGCCAACCCCGACTTCGGTAAATCCGGCAGTCAAGTACTTTCTTCTGAAATCTATTTGTTCATTGGAATTTAAGCCATTTAAAAATGATTTTCTCACTGTCTCACGATGCGTTTAGCTGTCAAGATTCGTATGCATGCATGCAACAAAGACAAAAGTTAAAAGACATCTGCTAGTTTCAGCAATAGACTAGAGCAAGAAACTAGAGCATTTGTCAAAAGGTAGTAATTAATTCACAAGCATTCGAACTTCCGTAATCCTCTGTGTTGCCGAACTGCGATATGTCAAAAGATCTGGTTCGGAAATAGTTTCCGACTGCTTTCTGCACCGGCTTGGTTCTTAAATTGCAATCTAGCTCCTTGAGTGAAGAAGATTTTTCCATTCTTAATTCAAATTCAATGTTTGCTACAAATCGCGTGTGGCTCTTTTTTGTACCTAATGAGCGCATTCCAAACACACAGCACGTATTTTTTAAACTGCGGAGCCAAGAAGATTAGCAATGTTCTTTGTTCTAAATAAGAGACAATAAGTTCTATAATGTCGCAGCACTTTAGTTATTTCAATAATTCTTTAGTTATTTCAATAATTCATACTAATTCACATCTGAACAGACATAAACTATATATAAGCCGCCGAAAATATATAGCAAAACAGCTACTGTTCATTAGCAAGATACTTAAACTTTGTGCAATTCCACAATTGGTTTTGACTCCATTGAATCCTGAGTTACCCCGGCCTCGGTATTCAGTATTCACATTCCGCATTCGTGATCATCTGGCTTTCGAAACGGTTTCAGTGTGTAGAGCGATTAGTACAACAAAAACAAAGAGAATCGATTGCCTCATCGCGTGGGGAATTAAATTGTTACGTGTACGGTACATATATGATCGCTGTTTCACTTCTTACCAAATCAATTGAATAATATACAGTATACAGAGTTGATATGATACAAAGCTTCACGTTTTCCGTACAGTAATGAACTGTTATTGATAAAACCTCAGCTTCAAACCACTTTACACAAATTCAAATAATGGATTGAATTGAATTGTTAATTTCATTAGTGTTAATTATGAATTTCAGCTTAGTTACGGTCGACAAGTTTTTGGACTGAAAAGAGTTGAATATTTTTTAATTGGATGCGTGCTTTGAATGAGAATTGACTTCTTACGGTCTTGAAAAAAGTTTTTTGTTTGTTTAAAGGACCGATGGTTAATTGTCCGCTTTGTGATAGCGTGTGAGCGTGAAAATACGATGTTAATACGTAACTAAGCATACCATTTTAATAAAAGAGCTGTCAATTAAAGTCCCTTTTCAAATGTGTTGAATTTCGTAAGCAAAATGCAAAGAATGTTTTGTGCTATTTTTGTGTTCGAGATTAAATTACAACCGTGCAAAAGGAAACATATTTCTTCGTTAAGTCAGTTTTGATCCAGTTATCTCCGAGACTGCAATGACTTTGTACTTGGTTAAACTTGATCCAACTTATAAACGGTTTGTTAATGTTGTATACCGGGAGAGCGTGTGTAATTTACCGCCGCGGTCAAACGGCGAGGAGAGAAACTCTTTTTCATGTGAGGATGGAATTGTCAGTAATCCACAATTGTGTAACTCAGGAAGCAATAACCTTGAGGAAGTCAAGATCCGGTTGTTTAACCCCAAATCTAGGGAGCCCGAAGGAAAGGATTCACCTTCTAAGCTCATTAGTAAACAAAGCGAATTTAGTGCTGGAATTTTATCAAAACAACAGTGTGCGTTTGCTAATCCTGATCATGGTTTAAATTACGACCCTGTGCTTTGTTCAGCGCAAAATGCTCCGTTATCTGCGGTTTTGGATGAAAATGCATTGTCATTTTGGAGCTGCAGTGCTGGTGAGGACGGCCAAAAAATACGGCAATTCCGTCGAAGTGACAGAGATTCTGGTATATCAATGGGATCGCTTTTATCAAATTCAACACCCTTGAACGAATCGTTAGAAAGTGTATGGATGTGGCCCTCTGAACCTACGTTTGACGGGTTAAAAATTTCGGATATAAACTTACAAAATATAAAACGAAATGAAAGCGTGTTTTCAGACGAAGTATTTTCAGAACCAGAAAGCGCGAGTCTACACGTTGATTTTGACTCGCTGGAGTATATATCAAGCGAAAATCCTACTTTTCTCTCCCCGGAAAAGGAGACTGTTTTTGAAGTGTTCGAAGAGAATTTAACATTAGAGGATCAGTTATCAACGGAAAATACCAGTGATAAACCGTTTTGCTCTAGGGAGAGTTTGCAAACCACTGAAGGGTCTAATGATAGCAGCGATAATGCTGTGAAAGGGTTGATGGCGGTGTTTGAAGCATTAAGAGGTACGTCTTGTGAAGATTTATCAGAAAAGCAGATCGCGTGCAGTGACATAGAGCAGACAGGAAGTGCATTGGTTCACCTTGATGATGTTTTGAATGTTCTGCAGGAGTTGAAAGAAAGAGTAAACAACAGGGACCGAGAAATGGAACAACCTGAAAAAATATCTATTGATTATTTCCAACAGGAAGTGGAAAATGACAAAATTGCTGAACAACTTTTATCAGTTCTGCACGAACTACAAAAAAAACTAGGTGCTAAAGAGAATGAAAATGAATTGCGAGATTTTATCGAAAAACAGAGAAACCCTGAGGATAAATTTTCGAACTTTGAAACTGAACACCTCGATAGGATTTCAACAGTTTTGCAAGACCTGCAACTTATGTTTGATACGAGAATGAGTGACAAACGTAGTCATTGTATTCAACCCGAAACGTGTTGTGATGGCAAGGAAAAAAAGGCTGTTAATAATATTGCACATAATCAATTAGTAGAGCAACATGATGTTGAAGGTCAGGGGAGTGTTGATATTAGCAATGTTTTGTTAATCTTAAAAGAACTGGAGAAGAAAACCAAAGCTAGAATGATGCAATCCGAGAAAGAAATCGTGCCGAATAATTTTCCAAGTCAGAATTTTACTACACGGACAAGTAGTAAGCAACAAAACTCTAACTGGGACGAGGATATTAGAAAAATTTTATCCGTTTTTCGTGGGTTAGGAAATATTAGTGAAAGCACAATTGAAGCTAAAGATCCAGAAATCTTAAATTCTGAACCACCGGTTCATAATTTTACTGCAGGTTTGGATAATAATAATAATAATCACGAAGAGTACGACGCCAGCTTGGAAAAAAAACGAGACATGTGCCCTGGCTGCTGTCAACGTGAAGAAAATTTTTGCATGGGAAATAATTTAAATGAAAAATGCGTGGACGCTTTTGTTGACTTTTCAGATAATGTTTGTCATAAAGATCAACAAACGCCAAATGTGAAGCCCGAAGAACAAGTTTATTTGTCTAAGACAGCTGTAATTTTGACACCCACGCAAAAAAGCTCGATATCAAATGAGCGCAAAATAAAGCCGGTGAGCGGAGATTTGAACCAAATTGATTCAAATTTTATAAGTAACAATAACGCGACCGCCACATTAGGGGAAAACACTCAACCTAGCGTTCATAAATTGACGGTACCTGTTTCAAAGTATAACAGCAAGCCAAATAATTTTATTGTTTCCCCTGGCAACTCATTTCCTGAATCAACTAACCTGGAGAGTATTTACACACCTGCAGACATGAATGAGGAACAAACGAATGGACTTCAAAATTTCGAAAACCGTGGAACATGTTCTGATGTTCCTAACATCAATGAAGTTACAGAAAGGAAAGAAATGTCAATGAGTTGCTATGGTGACGTGTGGGAGTTGAATAATGCACCCTTAAAAGTAAAGGCCACCGCTGATTCCATGGAATCTGGCACTAGAGAAGATTTTTACGTGACTACAAATGACAATGGAGCTCAGAAAAATATACGTAATGCAAAGGATCACGAACTCGACTTAGTGGTCATGCAAATGGACGTGAATTCTTTACTGGACAGTGAAACTATTCAACCGTTGGAAGAACAAACAGATCTGGTACAGTCAGAATATAACGCTAAGAAATGGGGAGTAAAAACTTCAGCTGTAACTTGCAAACCAACGTCAAACATATTCGGCCATAGTGGTTATTTTCCTGTTAGGGAGATAGAATCTTTGACTTTTGTTGCCAGACAACAACAACCGCGTTCACTAAATGAATTAGAAATCGAGGTTGATGAAATAAATCTGGAATCCACTGTGCCATGTGACATTTTTGAGTTTACTGCTGTTACGACACCAGAACCTAAGACAGATGAAACTGGGTTGCACTTTGTTACACGTGATGTTAAGAGTGACGATGAACAAGAGTTCTTTATTGAAGCTAACACAATTACTAATAATAACTGTGATGTTAAGGGTTTTGAATTTACTGTAAAAAGCAAAGAAATAAAGATCCACGAACCTGACTTAGATTGCATTACACACGAAGCTAAGACTGACGAGAAAGAGTTCATTGTCAGCAGTGAAGAAAGTAAGACCCATGAAGCTAAGTTGGACTTCGTTACACACGATGCTAAGAGTAACGAGAAAGAGTTCATTGTTAGCAGTGAAGAAATAAAGTCACACGAAGCTGAGTCGGTTTTCGTTGCACACGATGCCAAGACTGACGAGAAAGAAAGAAAGTTTATTGTTAGCAGTGAAGAAATAAAGACCCACGAAACTAAGTTGGACATCGTTGCACACGATGTCAAGACTGACGAGAAAGAGTTTATTGTCAGCAGTGAAGACATAAAAACCCGCGAAGCTGAATTAGAATTCGTTACAAACGATGCTAAGATTGACGAGAAAAAGTTCATTGTCAGCAGTGAAGAAATAAAGACCCACGAAGCTAAATTGGAATTCGTTACACCCGATGCTAAGAGTGACGAGAAAGAGTTTATCGGCAATAGTGAAGAAATAAAGAGTGTCGATGAACCAGTAGCGAGGACTGGTAAAGAAAGATTGAGTAATGATGAACCAGAAGTGAAGACAGACAAAAGGGAGTTTATTGCTGATCTAGAAGCGAAAATTGATGATGAAAAGTTCAACGTTCTTGAACAAGGACTACTTAGTGATGAAGTGATGAACATCGGTGAATCAGAAACGAAAGTAGATGAGAAGTGGAGTGTCGATAAAGCCGACGTAATTACTGATGAAAAAGAGTTTAATGTCTTTCAAACAAAATGGAAATTAAATGAAGGAAGATTGAGTGTAAACGAAACTGAACCACAAACAAAAGTTGATGATGCAAGGTTGAGTGTAGATGAACTAGAGTCGAAGAGCGACAAAGCGAAGTTGAGTATCGATGAACCAATAGCAAAGACTAGTAAAGAAAGATTGGGTGTTGATAAACCACAAGTGAACATGGACAAAAGGGAGTTTAGTGTTGAGCTAGAAGTGAAAATTGATAATGAAAAGTTCAATGTTGTTGAACAAGAACTACCTAGTGTTGAAGAAGTGACGAGGGTCGATAAATCAGAAGCGAAAATAGATGATGAGAAGTTGAGTGTCGATGAAGCCGTGGCAAGTATTGATGAAAAAGAGTGTAATGTCTTTCAACCAGAATTGAAATTAGTCGAACGAAAGTTGAGTGTTAACGAGACTATGGTTGTCGATAAACCACAAAAAAAAGTTGCTGAAGAGAGGTTTAATGTAGATGTATCAGAATTGAAGAACGACATAGCGAAGCTGAGTCTTAGCAAACCAAGAGCGAAGATTGATAAAGTAAGTTTAAATGTCGCTGAAATGGAAGCGAAGTCTGATGAAGAAGAGTTGATTGTCTTTGATACAGAATTGAATGATGATAAAGTGAAGTTGAATGTCGGTGAGCCTAAAGCGATTGTTGATGAATCCGTGTCGAGTGTCAATAAATCTGAAGCAATTATTGATAAAGCGAGATTGCAGATCAACAAACCTGAAGCGAAAACTGGTGAAACGAGGTTAAGGATTAACAACAGTGAAGGGAAGATTGGTAAAATGGAATTTAGTGTTGTTGAAGAAATAGTGCTGATTTATGAAGAGGATTTTACTTTCTTTGAGCCACAATTGAAGACTTATGAAGTAGAAATTAATTTCGATGAACCAGAAAACATAAGTGACGAAGAAGAGCTTAACGTTTTTGAACCAGAATGGAAGAGTTATGAAGCCATATCGAGTTTCGATGAAACTGAAACAAATGTTAATGAGATAAAGCCTAGTGTCGCTGAGATAAAGTTGAAGAATGGCGAGGAAAAGTCGAATGTTATTGAATTAGAAGCAAAAAGTGATGAAGCCGAGTTGGGTACTGTTGAAACAGAAGCGAAGGCTAACGAGTTGGAATTAGGAGTCCTTGAAATAGAAGCGAAAATTGGTAGCAACGAATTGGATGTCTTTAAACAAGAAGCAAAGGTTGAAGAACAGTTGATTGACGTACCACTAAAAACGAAGAACTATGATATGGAGCTGGATTTCACTAATCTAGAAGAAGAGTTTATCGTTCATGAACCAGAACCAGAGATAATTGAAGAAAGTTTGAATGTTGTAGAACTAGAAGTGAAAGACTATGAAGCGGAACTAAGTGCCTTCCAGCCAGAATGGAATAATGATGAAATGGAATTTAAAATTCTTACTGTGGCTGACAATGCAACTCCGTATGTTCTTACCCAAGATATGGCTGATAAAGAAACTCCATTTTGTTTTTCCCAAGATATGCCTGACAGTGCAACTCCTTATGGCTTTATTCAAAATGTGGCTGACACAGACACACCTTATGGCTTTACCCAAGTTGTGGTCGACGAAGAAGCTCCGCATGACCTTAATCAAGATTTGGCTGACAAAGCAATTTCGCTTACAAGGTTAACAACGACTGATTTAGCTGCCTTGAACTATACACAAGAATCTTCTGAGACTGTTGAACCACAGCTCAATACAGTTGACCCACATGACTTGACTGACTTATCAGTAATGAGAATTACTCCACCATGCGCTACTGAAGGTGCTACACCAGAAGCTGTCATGGATACAGCTTCTACAAAACAGGAAAATAAATCTGACGAAGGTTTGACTAAAGATGCAGAGGTGGGTGTTGTAAATGCTCTAAATTGTGATGAGTTGGACTACTGGTTCAAGACTAGTAAGACTCACATTGCAAAATCAGTAATAGCTAGACAGATAAGTCTTACTGATGGTTTTGAATCAATTATAATGGAACCTTTTGAGCAAGGCAAAGAAGAAAAGTTTCAGAGTTGTGCGCCCACATTTATTACTCCCGAAGAACTGGAACAAGTCAGTGAAATATCTAAGAATACTAAGCTTAGCAAAGATTGTGTAAACCGTAGAAGTAGTGAGAACTTTTACGATCTTGAAGTTTGCCCAGCGTTTGCAGAGAAAAGCGACCTACCAACTAGAACTGATGTAGATCAACGTTTTAAACCATCACTCAACGTAGAGTCTAATCTCAGCAATGCTAATAATGGAATCAAACTTACACAGTTTGTCGGAGAGGAAACGGGGTCTAACAAAGACTTTGATAAATGCGAGACTGCTGTACAATCGCAGCCTGGCTACAGGCTTTCTGAATTTAATTCTACAATCGTCGATCCTGTAAGATTGGCAGAACTAAGTCCTCAAACACTTACGGTACACAGGGACACAAGCAGACAAAATTTTGATATATTGCACGTCGATGGATTCAATTCTGAATCTAGGAAGCCTAACGTATCAGCAGAGAAGGCGGAAATGCTTTCCTGCAAACATATTGCACAAGTAATTCAAGAGCCAGAAAACGGACAGGAAGATGCAAAGTTGAGTTCTCTGCCATTTCAAATTTATCAAGAACTTGTATCTGAAGCATCCAATGCTGAGTCTGAAACTGAGTTAGTTGTGGAAGACACTAAACCTAGTGACGTAACAAAATGTGACAGAAACAAAACCGAGGTAGATCAATATGTAACATGTAAATCAAAACTCTTACCTTGTAACATTGAAAGCGAGACGCTTATTGGTGGTTATGCAGAGGAATTGACGAGCCGCAGTTCAGAAAGTTTGAATGAAAGTCATACAATTTTCGACGCTAGTTATGAAACTTTTACTGATGGGGGTGGCGGTATTGCTGTCAGTCGCACTGAGACATTTGAACGGACCACAGATATACAACACGTATCTGAGAGCAATTTTGAAACAAGTAAACTTCAGGAAAAGAATGCCACTAGTGGAGAGTTTGTTTTCTGTGATGATACAACAGAAATTGGCAGTTGCGAGAAATGCCTTGGAAAATTTTCTGCTATTCTGACTGCAAACATCAATCAAAACGCTAACCTGGAGCTAGAAGACGTCGAAGTCGAATGTAACACAGAATTTGGAGACATGACTGCACATATCTTTATCAATGAACAAGGAACGAACAATGCATTAACTAACAATGGGGTTTTAAGAGACCCACCTCAAGAGGAACCCAGAAACGTTGTTAGGACAAGGATTGGATCAGGAGCTGATGAACAAGTTATGGAGTCTTGTGTGCCAATATTTTGGTTTGAAAAAGAAAGGGAAATTGTAATGCATAGGATGATTGACGTGGATTTTAGTTTTATGTCTGAGTGTCCCGATGATAGAAGTACAAAACTGAGCTGTCATAAACGCGAGGAAAACGTACAGACTGAAAATGAGAATTGTCGGTATGACCACATTGTGTTGATTACCAGTTGTATTGTGTTGAATAACAATTGTTTCTAGAAATTGATAACGTTATAGTATGCACAGTTTCGAATTGCTTCTTCGTTGCTACAAACCTATTCCAACAATCAGCAGTGCCTGATTACGCGTTACAGTTTTGTTTATTACGTTTCCTTTGCCAAAAATCCTCCGTTCGTCACCAAAGCTTTTTAAAAAAGCTCCTAGCATGCAGGCAAAGTCCTTCCATAGAATATTTTATCTGATCAATACTTTATTTCTCAGGTATTATGTATTAGGAGAAGTGACATACTGATAAATTACGCGAGGCTGAAGAATTAATTACTTTGGTTTTCATTTCAGAGCTGCATTGCGAGTCACAGAGGGAATGAAGAAAGAGCAAGAAAGTTTGGTCAAACAGCTGGATATGTTGAGGTGAACCTCGAGTCGTGTTTAATGGGCTCTAAATGAGTTAAATGAATTAATATCGGTTAAATGAGCTAGGTAAAAAATAAAATATTTTCACTTGCAGTGTGCGTTCTCCTGTAGCTTCATAGTACCATAAAATATATTATTTCTCTTAGCGCGGTTGATAAAAATTGTTTATGTGACTTGTTTTTTTATTTTATTCCTTTTGCCCTTCTCGTTTTGAACTTTAATGATCTCGTTTGTGTTGT
>JAODFW020262006.1:0-19901 GCA_027575235.2 Palythoa mutuki | reverse complement strand
GCTTGATAACTAGGAAAGTTTTTGTGGTAGAAAATTGACTAAAACTTAGCGATACAGCATAAAACATAAAAAGATTCGGTGTAAAGACTGTTCAACAAACAATGAAGGTAGTTCGCTTCTAAATTCAGCAGTGCAATACATGTGTAGCGCAAGATGTTTCATTTTCCAATACCTTATTTTATTTTGTTTTTTCTTCATTAAAAACCGCTCACAAATATAAGAATAATTTAAGAACAAATTGAGGCTGAAATCGTCAAAAAATTAAATTTAACAATGAGCGTCGGCAACAATTACTGGTTCTTATAAAAAAGGCATGTATTATAGAGGATAAACTTTTAAAATAGTTAACTGTCGATTTCTCCCAATTTCGTATGAGCCCATTTTTTTTCTGTGATCATACATTCGGGTAGGAAGGAATTAATCAGATTAAGTATTATTTTGTAAATTTTTCTACATTTATTAAAATATTAGTTTCACTTTTTCGATTGCGAGCAATAATTTCCGTTTTCAACCACTTCAACGAACCGCGGCCTCGCTTTGAGGTTGGGGACTGGGTGCCAAACTCGGGGTGAAAGACAAGTTCAACGAACCGCGACCTCGGTTTGAGGTTGGGGACTGGGTGCCAAACTCGGGGTGAAAGACAACTTTGCAAAGTCATAACAACAAACAGTTCTCGTGCGATTCGCAAACAATCAACAGTCTCAAGACCTGTGCGAATCGCACGAAACTTTTGCTTTCACTCCGAGTTTGGCACCCACTCCTCAACCTGGAACAGAGGCCGCGGTTCGTCCTTTATTTCCTTTCATATTCTGTAATCAGTTGCAGTACTTATAAAAGCAAATCTGCTTCGTCACTGGACCAAAAAGAGCAATCTATTTTACCTTTTGCATTATTTTTTGCTCTGTACGTCCTGACATCTTCTCAAAGTTTGAATAAATTTTCTAACGAATATTAAGCAGCTCGTAGAGAGCGAAAAACCGCGGGTTTAATAAATTCAAATTAGTAGGTTTAGCACCAATGCAGAACCGTAAACGATCGATTTATCCTTGCCAACGTTGGATAAGAAGATCATGATCAGTTGAAAATAATACAAAACTAAATCTTTGTCTAAAAAGACTTGCAAAAACTGATCCTACAACGGCGTGGAGACGATGTACAATATTTCAACTGGCCATTACCAGTCTTCTTATGCGTTGGTGTGCACATGCTTAAAGCGAGATGAAAGCAATTGTGTCCCCTAAAATACGCTATGGTGTGGACGCAGAATAAGTTATCCGTTTTCGTGCACTTAACGTTGCGTTTTCAAGTTTATCCGGCATAGTGTGGACGAGGTTTGTCAAAAAGGCCCGTTTTCAAAGATCTTTTTATGCAGATACAAGAGTTGTAGTGTGGACAGATGGCCTAGCCGTAACAATAACTTGAGTTGCGTTTTTAAATTTATCCGGCATAGTGTGGACGGCGCCTGAACACGCACACGACGCAAAAAACAAAAAAAAAACAGCCCGCACCTAATATTCCATTGTCCTAGCTATGGACAATACTGCCAGTCCAATGCAGGCCTATCAGACTTAATTCACAACATGTACACAGTCACCGATGAACAATTTGTAGATTGCACTGTAAAAATTCACCGGCATTTTATTTACCACTTGCCAGCACAATAAACAATGTTTTAATGACGAGCGTCAGCCTACGAATCGTTGATTAACCAAGAAACAAATTATTTTCATGATTCCGTGCAGTGTCATAAATGAAAATTCTTCGCCTTTCCACAGTCGCGAATGTGTTTTTAGCGTGTTTTTAAATCTTTGGTATTTTTCAGCCTCATATTTTAATAAAAAAAGGTTTTTACAAAACTAAAATGTATTTATAATAGATTATCTGATGAAAACTATCACTCATCTGTGCGTTGGCGCTTTTCCGTGAATGCAATTGAAAGACTTTAGATTTTATTTTGTCGAAAAATCAGTTTAAATTATGTGCTTCTTAGGACAATGTTGAAACTTTCTAAGTTGTTTAGGGGAAGAAAATCAATAATTACTAAGTACTTTTTCTTCTTGAAATTTTACTTGTCTATAGTTGTCATTACATTTACTGTACAAGACATTCGGCAATCCCAGAAAGTAGGTCATATTAAAACAACTCATGTCGGCTTCTATTTTCAAACTTTCATTCTTCTTTTTCTGACAATGGCTTAAAGAAATTGCTTTCTAATTGTAGTAAATAATTAAATCTAGTTTCCCTAGCATCTTTGTCACTGTGAGATGAGAGGGTGCTCTGTTGTTCTCAACCATTGTTTCGCAGTCTTTGACGATGCCGCACTTAAAACTCAACCAAACGAGAGCTTGAATCATTTCCGAGGCCTGCGTATCAAAAGCCAAAGTTTTGTTTCTTTTCTTTACCTGTTTTCTTTAAGTTCGTTAACTATATTCTTATTTACTTTTTTTAAAAGTCTTGTTTCTTAATGTTGACAGAAACTTGTACCGTTACTTTTCTGTAATTAATCTTACTTTGGAGTTGGCTAACAAGTGGCATTGTCGATAACTGCATGTAAACACCAGCTATTCTGTGATTGAGACAAGAATAGCATTAAAGCCACACCACTTCTGATGCTACTTAACAATGTTGAGCTTACAAGCTTTAATAACGCCATGAACAATGATCTGAGAGCACCATATCACATATGAAAGACACCGCCGCTTCTTGTATCAAGCGCCAACTGTCTGCCTTGGCAACTGAGAACACTTTCAATTGGAATTCAACTTTTCTATGTTCTCTTTCCTGATGCGGGAATCGGCTTTAAACAGAACACTTTCTTATTAAAATGAATATTACAATGAAGTCGGTAGATAGTTGCCTGTAATTAAAAATATTGCAACGTGGACAACGGGTAATTTAAGAATAAATTGCCAGAAATATAAAGATTGTACTGAAAGATTATTTTAAGACTAAGAGCGTCATAAAATGGTGCAGAGGTGATCTGCAATAACATCGTTAATTTGGTTGAGTTTGGTTTGATATAATCTTTATCAAGAAATTACCTATACAAACGAACATAAAAGTGTAATTTAACTCAGAAAGTGAATACACTTGATCACATTGAAAAGTTAGAGGTAAGTGCGTCTGATCCGTCTTATACTAAACGACTCTTGGTTACATTTCAGTAGTGTATTTATTGTCATAGTCGATTTTCAATTTTTAAATTATTGGGTTTTATAGTTTGCTATGAAACAAACTGCAAACAAAAACCAGCATAGAACTGGAATATATTTATCTCATTGTCAGTACTGGAGACTAGCAGTACGATATATGAGTCGAGAACATTAGACTCAGTACAAGACAAACAAACGACAAACCCTCGGGAAACAAGCCTGGAGACATAAATTGAAGCCTCAAACTGTTAATTCTTCACGACATTCATTCTCAGTTATGATATAACTTTTTTGTATGTCAATTGATTAAATACAAACTTACACATCAGGGGTGAAATCAATTAAGAAGGCTTGGCGAAAAATGCAGTGAGGAAACCGGTTGTTCAGTTGATGGCGTGCGGATTACACTGATGCAAAAAAATCATCCTTTGAGATATGAAGTATAAACCTGAACATAGTTTTATTACCCTCGGCTTTTCATATATCTACTCAGTAATAGGATTAATATAAAATTATATCTAGGATATCTTTTGTTAACAACTTCAGTTGGCGTACAAATAGTCAAGCAAAACATCCAATGAAAAAAGGCCACTTGCCTGGCCTGAAGCGGGTGCGGGAAGGGTCCAGCTGTTTTTGAACAATTACGTAGCAAACTTAAAATAACTTCTCTCTAATTGTACGAGTACTGTCTGCCATACATTGAAGTTTCGGCATTTATGATTTTATTTATTGCATATACTTAGAGATATCTGTGGTCTATTGAAATGCATATATTTAAAGAAGAGTAAAAATCTTCATATATTATTTTAAATGATAAAGGATATGTTCGGGGATATACGGATGAGAGATAACAAGAAACGAAATCTTGCAAGTTTTTACCCAGAAGTTTCTCGACCGCGTACACGCAGGTTGTAACACCCTATATATCAGTGACGATGCAGTTAACCGATTTCAGTTGGTAAAACCGCGCAAGAGACGTGGAAATCCGACACGCGCCCCTCGTCCAACCAAGACTGACAAGATTCCGAATGAAAACTCGTGCGCCAATCGCTATTTGAGGAATCGAGGTGGCCAGTCTAGGAAGAGAGGAAGGGATTAGCAATGATAGCTGGAACAAAATGAAGCATTGGAGAAAGGGGGAAAGGGAAGAAGGTGTAGCGGAAAAAGGGGATACAGAAAGTAAAACCGGATAAAATAAAGTCCTACAGGCAGGAGAGAAGAGTATAGAGGAGTAAGACGTAGAAAAAGCAGAAGATAGAAAGGTTTAGAGTAACTCAAATTAGAAATTAAACTGAGTATTAAAGTAGATGAAGGTAGGAGAGATAAGACAATAATGGTCAAAATGAAGGTTCAAAACCTGCAGAAAGATCACGTTGTCATATATATATAAAGATTTTATTCATTACATTTTAGTTTTTTTTCTGAAAACCATGACGTCGATTCAGTATAAAGTATTAAAAAAAAAACAGCGCAGCGTTGGCCGGAAATCCTTGGGAGGAGTAGGTTGAACACACTTCACGAAAACGTATTTGAAATGTTTGAACCATAACGCAATAAGTATCCGCTTAACAAGTATAATTGCCAAGTGTCACAAACTGTACTGGTATAATAGGCTGTAATTGTAAATTGCTGTTTTAATTGGTACTTCATACTTGTTACCATTGTAAATTGTACCTTATATGTTGCTATATAACCAATGGCAAAGGTGCTAACAGTCTGCATGATATACGGTGGGTCAGATATTTAAGCTGGAAACAATATACCTGGACTGGAAGCGATCTCCTAAATTTGGAGTATGAAACATCAGAATGACATTAATGAAAGTAAAAGGTTCATTCCAGCTAGTACCGAAATGTGATTACTCAACACAGATCATAGAGACCCCCACGAAGCTGTTGTAAGAATGGTCACCTGTTTATGGATTAAAGGTTCTGCACAAACTTGTATTAAAAACCTCCGCGCGACACAATGAAACAATACTTTTAAAACAGCTTAAAACAAAAGCAAGCCCTCTGATAACATATAAGATGCTTTGTCAAGCAACATCAATTATAGCTGTACGTTTGTTCGAGATTTTGCTGTAATTTAGAATTCCACCGAGAAGTTTTTGACATTGCTACATCACCTACCCTAGTAACTTATGTATGGTAAAACACTACATGTAAATCCACCAGTTTGGAACAACAGATCAGACGGATCCCAAAGCCTTGATCTTTCGCCAGTATCAAGTGAACAGAGGTTTGTAGAAATACCCTCAAACGCTTTCAAGCGTTTTAAAACGATTATGGTGATGGAGGTGCTCTAGAAACATAATCAGTATTTCACATAGCCCAAAAAAACGAAAAACCTTTAAGAGAAACGAAACACACCAACAACTCAAAACTTGTCTTACCTTTCGCCGGTTTCATATCTTATCTATGCTACTGTCTTCTATCAGTTAAATCCAGTCACTCGCAACATACGAAGTTCAAAAAGTTGGCCACAGTTAGAATAAGGTTAGGAAAATCATCACAAATTGAAGCATCCCAAGGTTTTCTTCTCCCAGAAAAAAGAAAACATTGTTAACTTCTAGAAACCCCATAGCTTAATAATCAATCTAAAATATTGTTTTCTGCTGCCAGGAATCTGTAAAAATGAACAAATCAGCCTTTGTTTAAAACCACCCTACCCATGGGACAGTAAAAACAATGCGCTAAATATGTTGTTTTGAAAAAGAAGCTGAAAGTGTTGCTTCAAAGACGAACAAAACTGGTTATTAAGAAAAAATTGCACAAGATGTTTGCGATTGTCCCCATGATTGCCAACACACGTGTTAATTAACCTGAGGAATTGAAAGAGAGACGGTTAGTGAGAAGAATAAAGGACAAGTGGGATGAGGTAACTGAGAAGGAGAAGAAAAAAGGCAAGAGAAAAATCTACAATAGGTAGACCATTGAAAAATGGTAAAAAGCAGGAAGGAATAGGAAAAGGCAAAAGGTGGTGAACATGCAGGAGGTAGGCAGTAAGAGGGAATAACAGGTTGAGAGTAGAAGGGAAAAGGAGGTTAAGATTATAGAACAGAATTGGAAAAGGTAGACAGTAGAAGGGAATAGGAGGTTGAGAGTAGGAGAAGTTAGACTGCAGGAGGGAAAAGGAGGTTGACAATGGGAGGGAAGATAGTTGGATGGAATAGAAGGTTGAGATTAGGATGGAATTGGAGAAGGCTGAGAGTAGGATGGAATGGGAGGTTGAGATTAGGGTGGAAGGTAGACAGTAGGATGGAGTATTATGAGGTTGAGATTAGGAGGGAAGGTAGACAATAGGATGGAATAGGAGGTTGAGATTAGGACGGAATAGAAGTTAGACAGTAGGAGGGAATGGGAGGTTGAGATTAGGTGGGAATAGGAAAAGTTAGAAAGTAGGAGGTAATAGGAGGTTGAGAATAGGAGAAAGTAGGCAGTAAGAGGTGATAGGAGAAGGTAGGTAGTAGTAGGAAATAGGAGAAGGTAGGCATCAGAAGTTAATAGCAGAAGATAAGCAGTAGGAGGTGATAGAGGGTAGACAGTAGGAGGTAATAGAAGAAGGTAGGCAGTAGGAGGGAATATGAGAAGGTAAGCACTAGGAGGTAATAGATGGTAGACAGTAGGAGGTAAAAGATGACGGGAGGCAGTAGGAGGCAATAAGACTGAAGGTAGACAGTAGGAGGGAGTAGGAGAAGGTATGCAGTAGGCTGGAATACGAAAAGGTAACCAGTAGGAGGTAATAGGAGAAGGTAGGCAGTAGTAGGTAATAGGAGAAGGTAGGCAGTAGGAGAAGGTAAGCAGTAGGAGGTAATAGAAGGTAGGCAGTAGGGTGGAATAGAAGGTAGACAGCAAGTAATAGGGAAAGGTAGGTAGTAGGGTGGAATAGGAGAAGGTAGACAGTAGGAAGTAATAGAAGATAGGCAGTATGGTGGATAGAAGATAGGCAGTAGGAGCTAATAGAAGGTAGGCAGTAGGGTGAAATACGAGAAGGTAAGCAGTAGAAGGTAATGAAAGAAAGTAGGCAATAGGAGTTAGTATAACAAGGTAGACAATAAGAGGTAATAGAAGGTAGGCAGTTGAAGGAAATAAAAGGTAAACAGTAGGGGGAGATATGAGAAGGTATTGGAGTATAGAGATAACGAGTAGGAGAAAGGAGAAAAGGGAGGAAGAACGTGGAGATGGCAGGAGAAAGAGAAGATAAAGGTGGTGAGAAATAAAAAGGATGGGGGTGAGAATAAGAAAAAAAATGAAGGAGATGGGAGTAGAAAAAACGGATGAAAGGGAGAAGAAGAGAGGAATGGGGATTTCGAGTCAGTGAGGGGAAGAAGATGGGAAGAGAAAGAAAAATGAAGGGAGAGAAGAAAAGGGGATAAAGAGTGGTTGGGAAGGGCAAACGAAGTTGAGATGGAAAAGAACAGAGACAGCGAATGAAAAAAGAACAGGTAGAAGAAGACAGTACAAAATGAAAAGAATTCTAAATTGTCCAACTTTTGAAACACGTAACCTCAGATATTATTGGGCACTTCTATAGTTTCAAACCTATTTGCAGCGCTTGGTTGTAATGTTGCGATACCCTGCCATTTCGCTTTTCCATCATCTTTTATTGGTTAGACCAAATCGCAGTTTTTCTTAAATGCTGTACATATGATAAAAGTAATAAATTAGACAAGACTAAAGGGAGTCCTGAGTTAAAAGACTGGCAGTTCAAATCACTCACACTCAGTCATGCCCATTATGCCGTTTGGCTGCAACAAAGGTACGCCACTCCTGCTTGTTTTGGGCCAGCCTCTGAATGGTCCCCGATTTGTGATGGAGGGTCTTGAGCTCCCCTTCCAAAGTTCGACGCCAGGTGTTCTTGGGTCGTCCCCGCTTCCGCTTCCCCTCTGGTTTCCAGCGAAGAGCTGTTCGGGAGATGTTGTTTGGCTACCTTCTCATCGCGTTTCCGATCCATCTCCATCGCCTTATCATGAAGATGGTGTCCATGCTGTCTTGGTTGCAGCGGGCAAGATATTGATTGGAGATGATCTCGGGCCAGAACACGCGTAGGATTCTTCGGAGGTTCTTTCTGTAAAACGTGAACAGTTTATTGAGGTCGCTTTCGGTCATTCAGCATTCTGAGCCATATAGTAGGGTGGAAAGTACGCATCTTTCGTACTGTCTTAGCTTGGTATTGTTGCTGTACTGGGATAACTTCCACACGTTGTTCAGCATTCTGAAAGTGTTCCTGGCCTTGTTTGATGACGCGGCCTGCTCCACCATCGTGCCTAACAGTACTACCTAGGTAGATGAATTCTTCGGTTGTTTGAAGGTCTTCTCCATTCACTTTGATCAATGAGGAGTTTGGCACTTCATCATCAGCACTTCTGTCTTCTTCTGGCTGATCTTTAGGCCCACTTGCTGTGCAAATTAAATATGCTGAGACGGGTAGATCAAATAGTTGGCGAGAAATAGATCTGGAGGGGAGCTGGTTATGAGCGCATACATACTATATAATAAATACTTTATTCAAGGTCAATTGTGAAGAAAGTGGTTGTCCATTCTTACCAGCCAGAGGCTAATGTTTAATTGCTCGACGGCTCAGATCTTGCCGTGAAAGTCAATTTTGGAGAGAGAGGAAAACCGTAGTACCCGGAGATAAAACCTCGGAGTCACACCAAGAGTTGACAAATCTCAGCCAACATGCGGCTCCTAGGACTCGATCCCGGGTCGTAGAGGTGGGAGGCGCGAGTGATGACCGCTACACCAATCTGACTGAAGAAGTGGGGAAGGGAATAGGAGAAGACAGTATTCCTAATACTCCTAACCACAATTAACCCCATAATACCTTGAGAAGCGCCTAAGAACATGGCACTTGATGCAACTTTAGTATGGTGAATGAAATGTTCTTACAATCAAACATCTTTTGAAATCAACTCGGTTGATTTGTACAGGGAATACGTGCTGCGTATGTTAAGCGTGACCCAGAGAAATGATATTATAAATAATAATCATCATCACCATCATCATCATCGTCATCACCATCATCATCATCATCATCATCATCATCATCATCATCGTCATCACCCATATCTTCTCTCCTTAACCGTACTTCCATCAAAAACTTTGGGGCTGCACCTGTGATGACGGCACTGCTTGGTGCATGGGCAGTGTACCTTGGCGAGATACTCTGTTAGTCAACAACGCAGCAGGCTCGTTGCATTTTGCTGCAGCTGAAGCCGAGTTGACATATTTAGAAGCGCTAATAATGAAGTACCGAAGATGCCATCGAGTTGATGACATAACCACCGTGCCGTGGCCCTGGCAAGGGAGGCTGCGGGTGTACTAGCACTTACCCAAGATGCGCACCCAAGGCTAGTGGAGGGAAGGAGGCACCTCACTGCTCCATTCTAGACTGGCTCCAAGCAAAAGTCTAGATACTGCCCTCATCACTATCATCATTATCATTATGGTCATCATCATCATCCCAAAGATACTTTATAACTTGCATGTAGCCTTTCCTCCTCCCGTTTTCTTATCTTGGCGGCTCCTACCTGTTCACAGGCACTAATGTTTTCCTTTTACATTCCAGTATGACTTTATTCATTTCAATGGTCCAATTTATCCGTTCTCTGCGATTTCGTCTTGATGTATTATCCATTTCGTTTGAATGTAAACAACAAACTACACACTATCCATAACTATAGCTTGACGCATCCAGACCTTTTTACTGCATAATATTAATATTAATATCAATAAATATTAATAATAATAATAATAATAATAATAATAATAATAACGATGATGATGATAACAACAACAACATGATTTATTGGCATGACTTTTCCGAATTGAATTCATCAAGCTCTGACCGAGCTATACACGTTGATGGAAATTACGAAACACGCCAAATTCTCTGCCGTGGTTATGGTCATATTTGCAATTCCCGGAGTCTCATATTTGGCCGAGCCCCGCCGCGCCAGGCGTGTGTGTGGTATGGCACACACAAACCCCTACCTACACTGACTTATGTTCAGACACTGGTCAACGCATTTTTAGCTACTCATATTTTAATTCTTACAATACTTTTGCAATCCGGTGCTATTTTCATTTTCCATTTGATCTTATCATTTTTTTTTATATTCAGTGAATTAATTTATTCTGCCTTTATTTTCGTAAGTTGTTTCTTTTAAATCTGTCCTTTCGTCATAGTGTTTCAGCCGCTCACTTGCCGCATTGTGACCACAACAAAATAACTGCTGCCGTTCCGATGAATTCGAGACCGATTAAATTTAAAGCACCAAGAAAGAACAAGACTCTTGTATGTCAAACATTTTTAAGAGCCGAGCGGCCAATAAATACAGAAATAAAAGTCGGATTAGAGATAAGTAAATACCGCAGAAGGTTTTCAAAATAACATCCTTATTCATTTACCAACATACGAACTCTTTAAGAGGTTCCTTGTGGAAAACTTAAAATTAAAATGGCAAATTCAGCCGGGCTCGAAGTTTCAATTCTCAGATAAACCAAGGCCCGAGCAGATGAAATTGATTCTACTGCAATTTAATAAGTTTAGCTTTTGTCAGTTTCATATACCGCTTATTTAAATATCGCTAAAGAGAAAGATTAATCTATATTCCGCCCTGCGTAAAGGACTCTGTTTTGTTTTGTTTTTTCTCAAATAATTGAAGTAATAATCGCAAGAGATTAGCAAACACACGAACCATCTTGATTTTCTTCTTCACACATAAGGTTAGACAGCAGAAGAGAAGCCTAATAAAAAATTCCTTTGAGTGGTGCTCGTAAAAATTATTACCAAGACACTTCGGCATTTACTCAGAGCAAAAATTTAGTTCGGCCTTAAATGTAACTTAATACATCGCCAGTTTACTCAGGGTCTTATTCAAATCATTCAAAATTTGATTGGCCCAAAAAAACGCAAAGGAAATTACCGCTCGCTCATCATCATTCGCACAGCAATCACAATCAGATTCTACTGTCCGCTTTCCAAGCAGTAAATAAATAAATAAATCAATCTAACAGCCGTTATCAGCTGAAATTCGAATTGAATTTCATTCTCAGCGATTAAATGAGAAACCTGTTAAAAGTTCTTAGTCTCTTCGCAACACACTTGATCTGTTTTATTCAAAGCTCTGGAAGTAGTTAATATATACATTTTGGCTTTTGAAAACACTTAATTGGCTGCTATTTGACGACCTGCCTAAACGAAGATTTCTTTCATTCGAGGCTAATAATTCACCGTGGGTGGAAGATTTGAAGACAACAAGTCTCGAAAATATCATTTTAACGACTATCACAGGTCCAATGTTCAATATCACTTAAAAACAACGGGGAGACAATTACGAACCGGGTTCTTGTAAGGCAATCAGATTTAGCTTCCTGACTGAAAATGATTTTCCAGACAGCGTTAAAAAAACATGATTCACAAAATAATTTCTTCTTTGTCTGATCACTTGGTTTAACTCAAAACTTACTTTGGCGAAAAAGATTTTTTCGGAATATCACTAACACTCGGATCATACGCAAGGTGCCTGTAAAAAGATATCTGTCACTATTATAAACTTAATTTCAAAACACGTTAATTCTTGAAACTGAAATGAACTACGGCGAAGATATTGCTATCTGAAACGGTGATTAAAATAGATAAAAAGGCAATGACTTCTGCGGTTCTGTTTGAAGATCTCTGGCGAAATCGCATGACTCAAACTTGCCTGCTATTGGCTGAGAGCGCATACATACGGTTTATCACTTTCTCCAAGCGCTATCAAGCTTAGAATTTACCGTAATCAATTCAGCTTAATGTCTGTGAAAAAACATCAGAAGTAAAGTTAATTTTAGAGGGTTTATTGCAGTCAGCTAAAGATAGCGGTAAAACAATTTTCTGAGCGGCAAGCGAGAGATGTGGTTCTTGATATCTCAAATTAATAAAATCAATTCTCACTCTTTACATTGCGGATTTTTTTGTGAGACCGCCGCTTGAAGTTACTTTTTTTTCACTGGGAACGTATCAGGTTCCTTCCATGTTTTTTCTGCTCCGTTAAATAAAATAACATTTATAAATGCCTCGAGATCAAAAACAAACCACTTGAGTTTGAAAGATCATCGACTTCAAACCTTGGAAACTCATAATATTATACGTGTAGCTTGACCAGCTTTGAGTTTGCTGGCAATAATCTCTATTTCATTCTATTATTAAAAGCGTTATTAAAGTCATCGTCGGGAAACAAAGTTTCAATTAAGACGCTTTATTCAGCGGCGTTTTTTTGGGGCCACAATTACCCACTGAATGGCTTCTATTGGAGCGGCTGGCCTGTAAAGAAGCATTGGATTATGAAAAATTAAAAAGTACTTATTGCGCCGAGATGAACAGTCCTCGGAGAATGAATTTGGCAGCATTGCACTTTCAAAAGAAAGTAAATAACAGCGTTTACTTAAAGCTTTGATGCGCTTCCATGTTTTTATTTCATATTCATCGAAGTTTTCGAGTTCCATTTTGGGTATCATTTGGAAAGACATCATGAAACAACTTTGTCCGTTCGTAGCAAAGCGATTTAAGCCAGTGAAAGGCATCAGATGAAAGCGGAACTTTAGTCCACGCCAAATTGCGATAAAGTAAGTGCCAGACCTGGTCGGCAACCTTAAGAACGATTTCATCGTTTCCCTTAGCTTATTTAATTAGCATCGGAATAAAAAGCATACAATAAAAAGTTTGATAAATGCGAGATCTCTTTGCCACGCCTCTGCCAGGTTTAATTTTTCCCGCACCTTGCAATATTCATGCGGCCTTCTTTCAACTGTTTAAGCTGCTCAGAACTTGTTGGAGGTTTTCTTGAAAAAATCAAAAACGATTTGGCTTTTAATTTCGTGGGTAGAAAAAGTTTGAAACCTTGTTAGAAATTCTGATCATGCAGCGAATCGGTTAATCCTTGCTTGCTCGACCACTAATGATTTTTTAATTATTTTTTGACAGATTAAATGATTGATGGGCGAAGGCGGTCCAGTGTGTGACGGGCCGGCTATTCGGCCGCGCCAACACAAAAACACAAGACGCAGTCCCATTGAGTCATACACTCACAATCGTCACAACAGCTACCTACGTTGTTGTTGCTGAGCTCGATCAAACCTCTGGTAGCCCAGCAGTGCTGACCAGCTCAACGGCTATTTGAAAGTGCTTGAAGCCTTTTACATTAGTTTTTCGCTCCATTTAGACGGAGCAGATATGGTATGCACCTAGGAGCTTAACTATTACAAGTGAAGTCTGGAAAAGTTTGACAATGAATCCCAGCAGATACATCTCGTGTTTTGTCGTCCTGCTTCACATGTCGGTCCACAAGATTCTCTGCGACGAGACTGCGTTTGTGGAAATAATAATATATGAACATTCTGGAGGCGATTACACAACTCAGACATATAACCTAAAAGGGCAATTTTCCGTCGCTGGGGAAGCAACGAGCGCCGAGGGAGATATTGAACAGGTAACTTCAAATTATTTCTTGATTTTGATTCACTATATAAATCACACTCCACACCATTCAGGAAAAGATACTAAATCATTTCAAAATCAACCTATTTTTCGAGCGAGCAGTTCATAAAGACGTTTTTATTACTTGAAGTAAGCTCAGTGAAATATAAATGTTCTCAAGGATCGCAGGTCGGAAACTTCGAAGCGATTTTGTTTTTGTGAGCGCGATCGTTTTAATAAGAGCATAGATCGCTTTCATTGAATGTCTTAACATTGAGCGCTGTATGGAATTATCATATTATCCTCAAGTGCTTTGAGCTCACGTCACGAGATTCGCTCAACAACTCAATTTAGGACAATACCTTGATTTTAAGTGATGCAACGACTTCGAGAACTGCACGTAAATAAATCCTTTCTGGAAACTCATTGCCTCTCAACGAGCGGCAAACATGTGTCCCGTGTTTACTTGTTGCGCTGGGAATCTGTGGTTTGGCCTGATTTAAGCCAGTGGGCAAGGTTATGGGCCGCTACACATCCGTTTCTCGTAAAAAAAATCCCGAAGTTTAACGCCTAGGTTTTGATTTTAAAACACCAAATTAAGTAGCTAGTCTATTTCCGAATTAAGTGGTTGAAAACTCGCCTCGAACGTGACATCGCAACTTCAATCAATTAGGCATATACGTTCCTCTCAAGTGTTGTTCGTTTCCGATAAACATTTTCAAGCACTTCAATGGTTTTCCCTGCAGTCAATATCACTTTCGTAGCCTAACATTCGTTCTCGATATTCTCTTTAAGCAATGAGCCCAAAATTCTTCATCAAACATGCTAGGCTTTCTCAAAGTGGGGTCGAAGGGTCAGTTTTGTGTACTTGCTTCTTACAAATGTCGAAGAAACAATAATTTGCATGCCGGAAACACGATTGATGAATGTTGGCTGTGTGTTGCCGGGCCGAAGTCAAATCAATCCCGACAGGAAACAAGTTTGGCTAATACTTATTGAAGACAAATCTAGCGGACATACTGAAGCTTTATTGTGCCGAGTTCTTCTTTTCACTGACTAAAATTCCATTTGATGTTTGTGGCATTCCTTTTATCACTGCGCAGTAAATGAGTTTGGCGAACCGCGCTCAGTTTACAAGCAGCGTTAACTACTTGACATAACATTCGGGTCGCCGGATGTCGAGTGGTTTTACGGCATTATGAGTTCTTTTACTTGACAGATGGAGTACCAGTAAATTTATCCTGTTTCTGGAGACGAGACTGCTTGAAACGTTGACTACTCGAGTTGTTTACGAGGCCCTAGTTATGCTTTTCTTTAACTGAGTAAACGAAATGCGTATTCTAGCTTGTTTACTCACGGTCAGGAAAATTATTGTAATCGAAACACCGATTAAAGTTCACGAAAACGGACTAAATACAAGTATGTAACAGTGTCCACATTGAGTTTGCTGCTTTGGCGACCTCTCGTCATAATTACAAATGATTTTGCGCTTCGAGAAGCAACAACACGCTAAATCAAAATGACGACCTAGAACTTTGGTCATTTCGATAAAACATGTCGATTTTAATCGTTTTTTTTTAACATAAAGAATAGAGTTTTGCGGCTTTCATTTGGCGGCGTATTGGGCTAATAGTAATACTGGTTTGTGTAATTACATTTCTTTACTTTACAGTTTCAAAGCTCCCACAATATTTATACTCCGAGGGTCTTGGCCTTTTTTACAATACATGTAATTACAATACAGGGCCCACGCACAAAGATTCGCTCCCCGAGGCTCTGGGTAATTAAAGGGAGCGAGTAGCTCTTGAATTAAAACATGAACAATAAAATCATTTAGCGTTTAGATTGCTTTTGTCGTGGCGGTGTTTTCACAGAGAAAGCGTGAAATTTCAAATAACTCTTTTGTTAGTTGTGTCTCAATTGCTTTTCGCGTTTGTCGGCCCTCGTACCGCAAGTAAAACTAGCTTTCTTGTATAGCTTTGTTCAACAACATGATACATTTCCAGCAAACTCTGACTGTTCAGCTGCAGAAACTATCTGTAGTTATCCACTCACTTCCATTGGCACACTAAAACATTAAGAAGCCCCTGGTGCGACTTGAATTGATAATAAATTATTTTCGCAATTTTATAAATTATTGTTGTTGGCCAATTTTAATTAAGAAAGATACCGCGCTGATGTAGTTTGCAAGACACCATATATATACCAACCCACCGACATGACAGTTCGAAATAAAGTGCACATTCTTGAAATAATTCATTTTGTCAGCAAGACGCAGTGCGCAGATTTTTTACTAATCTAAAAACCATAATTTGGTCTCTTTGTTAGCGAAGATCTGTTTATTTTTATTGTATTAAGTCGGCCTGCTCCCAATGGCTCGACCCGAAATTCAACCCTATTCCACCTAAAACATGTGCCGATAAATGCTCATTAAAAACATGATTGTTAATCAATGTTTTACCGTTGTTAAGCCTGGAACATGGCCAAGCGAACTCAAGAACGAACTCTCGAGTTAACAGCCCACGAAGAATAGGAAACAACCCAAACATCCTGAATTCCGATAAAACCGACCATGAATCTTATCATTTCTCAAACCACGCTAAATGTAGACGCTTGAAATTTCATCAAGTTGCTAACGAGTTTTGCAGACCATATACATCGCATTCCTAAGCTATCACAATCCGGACAGTCACGGGATACGAATAATTCTTTTTTCTCATTCTTGGACTTGATTTCATGTTTTCTGAAGTGGTTTGATTCATTTATCCAATAGGCTCTTGACCTTGCCTGATTTAGTGAACCGATAACAAACTTTCACGCTGCGACACACACATTTTGAAAGTAAAATTGAAATATATATAGCGTTATCACGGCCCGCCTTACTTTCTGTAATTATAACATCTAGAACGATTTCTAGATTTTCAAATATCTCGCATTTTAGCTAAAAGCAATCACCTCTGTGTGTGAGCTTGTCAAATTGAACTGCCTCAGAGGCCAGTTACCAGGCAGAACATGCTGAGTTGATCTTTCAACATCGCCGAGATATTCCTCTTGGCAAACAACATGTGACATGTTAAAACATCGCTTCTGTCTGCTATTTAACAGCCGTTTAATCTAGATCACTGATAAAGTGCGCTTAAATAAAAGATTCGGAGAAAAAAATATACATATATAGCTAGAGGTGTTTGCAAATATTGAACTTGTTACAATGTGAAAAACTCTAAAATTTCCACTATGTAATAACTTTTCCACTGTGTAATAACTTTTTATTTTTTACTTTTAGTTTTAAAAATACTGTTATGACTTATCATAACTTTACTTAAGCCACTCAACTGAAAATTACAAAATTCAAAAATTTATATTCAGATTTTATATAGTAAAATATATGCAAGTACAGGAAATGTTCTATAAGGCTATGTGCAAAATATCTCTTAAAATAGTTCTTCTTTTTTATATTTTTTTAAAATCTAGTTTTAATTCAACCTAATAAATGTAAAAAGTTTTCGAAGAGCTAATCAACACAGTTCTAATATATTTCTGAAGAATACTCTTTGAAAAATATGACACTCAAATTTCTCCATTTCCTTTCATATAAGACAGCATGAAAAAAATCTGACAGACCTAGTTCATATGATTATTTCATTGTTACATCTTTCTTATGAAAAAATGCAATGCAAAACTCTGTGTGTTCTAAGAATATTCACAACTTTGGCTTAACATAGAAAAACTAAATAAGAATACTCAGCCTGGTTATGAAACTACTAAAATGAAATTTGTACTTTGAATATTATTAAAGAATCACTCAGACTCTAATTCTATTCTTTCCTTGAATAATGAATTTAGCCCTAGTTCAGACATCATACCTCACATGTGCCAAATCTAATGTTAATGAGCAAATTCTATTGTTATACATCATTTGCGTTATACTCTGCATGTTTGAACTAAGCCTTGGGGTTGAAAGTTACTGACAAAATGCCAATCATTACTAATCAGGTACACCCTCTTGGGCTGTGCAACACATCTAGTGATGGAAAATGGAAGAAGTATGGCTGGGTGGGAATCGTCAAGTTGACTGTCCCAGATGAAGATAATCCACCATGTTTTACACTGTTTGAAAAGGTTAGCAAAAAGCAATAACATATATAGTAATTAGAGTAATAAGAATAACAATTTTTTTTTTCAAAAAATACCTGTTTTTGATAAGTCTTTATACAATAATAATAATAATAATAATAATAATGAGGATATGTCTTCTATTTAACTAACAAATTTTGGTAGTTAAAGTCTTCCCCAATCTCGTCTAAAAAATGAGAAGAGATACTTAGGCCTTATAATTTATAACACATTTGTTCTATTTTATGATCTAGATTTTATATCATATAGAGTTTATTTTGTAAAATAGGATAAAGTATATATGTGGTTAATTAAGGAGATAATAATAATAATAATAATAATAATAATAATAATAATAATAATAATAATAATAATAATAACAGTGGCTAAGGTTCTGGTTCCAGTTGCCATTACAGTGTTTACCTCTTTCCTGAATTGTACGGCATTATCTCCTTAACAGGGTCCCTCCTCAGTATTAGCATAAAAATTCCATGACTTTCCAATTTGACTCTTTTCAAACATTTTTTAGGACTTTCACTGACCAAAAGAAATAATTTCCATAATTTTCCAGGTTTTGAAAATTAACTGAAAAATACTACATGGCACAAACTGTCTAAAAACAGCTTTATTTAGTTAATTTCAAAGCAGCAGAAGTGAAGTTTGTACACTAATGCATCAAATTTCAACTTATAAACATGGGTTCATAATAATTCAGCCAATAAAAGTACTACTGGTACTCACGAGTATTCATTTCTTTTGAAAGATATTAAAAAATAGCGAAAGACAACTTCAAGATCGACACTTTTAATATCAAATTATTTAAAGTGTAAACTAGTTACCTCTAAAAGTCCCTGACTTTTAATGACTTTTTGCAAAATTCCCTGACATTCAATGATCCTGGAAAAAATGCTTTCAAATTCCCTGACTTTCCAGGTTTTTCACGGACCATGGGGACCCTGTTTAAGATTTGCTTCAAAACAATGTTAACATTATGAGAGGAATATTTAGTTAACCAAAGCTTCTCTTTCTATGAAGAAAAAATGTCTAAGAGCCTAGAGGTAGTGGTGGGTGAGGTAGTGGTGTTAGTAGTGGTAGCAATAACAATTATATTATATTATCATTCTGTCACTATTGTAAAAATGGTGATAATATATTATATATTTATCTATGATATTAATAATTATAATAAAAATGGTGGTGATGATAATCACAATTAAATTATTTAATTTATTAGTTTTATTACTACTACATACTGTTTATAATCAACATTCAATGGATAGGTAAGCAATAGGGTATTCCCGAATTACACTCCACTGCTCACAAACAAAACCTTCAAGTCAAGGCTAAGTGCAAACTTTTCATACATTTGCTGTATTTATGAGCACTTGGCCTCGACTTGATATTTTGTTTGTCGGCAGTGGAGCGTAATTCGGAAATGGTCTATGTAGCCCATCTGTGTTCACCAGAACATCAAATCTAGATTTGCGTGACAGCTCTCTTCTAATCCACTCCACTCGTTCTTATGATTTAAGTATTTTAACATTCATTATGATTCATGTTTGTTTTGCCAGTATCTATAAGAAAACAAAGGAACAGGAGCCTGACCCAGTGCCAGATTATTTTTGTTTGTTTTGACAACTCTGACCTAAAAACCCATCTTGGAGCACTATGACATTCACACCTTCTAGTGTTTTGAGAGGTATTTGAATAAAAAAAAAATCTGTTGACATTTAAGCAGAAAATGTAGAAAATTTCAAATAACCTCGAAAAATTCATTCCTTGATGGTAGTCGATATTGAAACATGACATGTTTTAATCTGACTAGTGATAGTAAAACATAATTATCACGTAATCGGCACAGTTGTGGAGTATCACATAATGTCTGTGATAGAACAGCAGCCAGAAATATCAACCAAAACTAATTTAAATGATATTTTGTTGCCTCCTTTTTTTAAAATAAATCACAGTTATGAAATTTAAGTTCAATTGTATTATAGCCAGTGTTTTAACAGGAATAATCCAACCTGCTATTTTTAGGAATTTATTGACTACCAGAAATATTATTGTCAAACTGACTCCACTGTAATAATGCTTTACTATTCATGCCTACAAACAGACACAATAAGCCATTGATATAAAATTCTTTATTGAAAGAGCTTTGATCTATAACTAGAC
>JAODFW020260996.1:0-12396 GCA_027575235.2 Palythoa mutuki | reverse complement strand
CGGGATTTACAGTAGTTTAATGGACTCTAAACATAAATGTTACTTTCATAGTTACTTATATTGTTCCAATGTGAGTTCATTATTGTTGAATACTGATATCGTGGCTGCCATAATGCAAATTTCATTACGCTCGAAATGCAAGGCTGCGTGTATAATACACACCGGATTTTGAAGGTCATTTCTGAACAAAAAAAGTGCGTACTATACACGGGTAAATACGGTAGATTTTTATCCAAACTTTGTTGGCCTTTTTTTCGCTTGTGTATAAGTCAAGGTGCAATTTTTTGGTTAAAAATTTGGTCTTAAAGGGTCGACTTATACACGAGAAAATACAGTACCACATCAGTACTTTTACTAATAATAGTAAATACAACATAACATAACATTATTATTATTGTTATACATTTTATAATTTTATCATTTATAGAAAACGTATGTCAAATCAAAAAATAATTTTAATAATATCAGCCTACCCTGGAAGTGTTTGTGAATGAGCATTTGGACTTAAGGATGTTGTGTTTGTTGTACAGTTCGCTGGTGTTGCCCTCTTCAGTAATCTAGCCCATGTCACAATGTTTGTATTCATTTGACCGGCACGAAGAAAATTTTTACCTATGGAAAATAAAAGCATGTTCATCCCTTGTCACACAAAATTGATGGGTTTGGTTCAGGGAGAAAGGTCAAAGATCAGTTGGAGAGGTAAATCTATATTTACGAGTATGTTGTACCTTAATAAAAATGTAACAGCTAATCATCTACATACAGAATATACTGTCAGTTGACACAACCATAAACACCGCCTTTAGAAAAACTGTTGCATAAGTTAGTAAGCTAAAATAGTTAGCATAATCAACTCAACCTTCTGAGTTTTATGATTTTCAGTTAGTTAGGGAACAAAGCTGACATTTCATAAACAACAAATTTTTGTTTTTATGACCCAAAAATAAATTAATTATCTTAAAACATTCAGAATGATTACAGATTAAGTTAAAAAGGAATGAAATTACAAAATCATTAAACCATTAAAATATTAGACATTTCATCAAAGCAAGAATGAGCATACTCCTAAAGAAGCTAAAAAGTATTTGTTAATAAGGCAGCAAAAATTAACATCATAAAGAGTGCAGGATACAGGAATGTAACATTTCAAGAGGCAAAACCTTAATGTTTTATTGCTTCACCTTGTCACAAAAAAATTTCAGTTTACAATATTTTTTGTCTATAAACTTTGGAATTTTTTTCAAGCAAAAAGAATGACTGAGTGCACTCAATTTGAATATTATCTTAGTGATGTATATGATTCAGTTTGAAAACACATTAAACATATTTCACTAATTTATGATTACTAGCAGTCTTATCGACAAATATATCACTTGATGTGTGCCACAGGATTTCAGTCAAGCAAAACATCACCTGGTTACTGAAATGTGACAGCAAAGATCACTGATTCAACAAAAAACAAATAAAACTGGAATAATCTAACTACAGTTGAAATAAAACATATTGTAGATATCACTACAAAATCCAAAGAAACTGAAGTTTAATAGTTTTGTATTTAACATGTAATATCTTCAAACATTTTCATTATTCCAAAGTAAGGAACTCAGACAATACCTTTGTGCATATGAAAGAGTTTCTTCTGTCGCTGTAGCCTAGGCTTTCGTGTCACAACTGGGTTTAGAAATGTGACCTGGTTCAAACATTTAAAAGGAAAAACAAACATAGTATGAGTTATGATCATCATCGAGTGAATAAACTGTTATCAAGCAACATTCACACTGCTTCATTCAGTGATAAGACCAGTGTTCTGGGTTAGTTATTAATTATTTACAGCACTCACACATCTGTAAGAAAAACAGTGTCCACAGGTCAGCCCGATTGTCTGAACAAATAGCCACAGGTATTTATCTTAGAGGTACTAACAAAAACAGATATTCATTATTATGGGAATATGTGAAAAGAATATTTCATCATGATAAGAAAATCAATAAAAGTTTTTTCAGTAGTAAAACTCAAATAATTCAAATGAAGAATACTAGACATGAAATGTCAACATCTCAATGCACTACCTGCCTGATGAGAGCTAGTACCAGTTTTTCTTTTGTCCAAAGTAGCAACAAAAACAGCTTATTATTGTAAGGTCCAAGACAGCTATCAGCTTTCACTTCAATCTATCCTAACTTCCTGCATTTGGCTATACACTGATCTGGCAAAATGCTTCCAAACATCTAAATCTCTAAATCGATAAAATATAAAATACTGGGGAAGTGGGTGAGAAAAGATCAGGCGATTAACAAAGCACATATAATCATTACTTTAACTTAAATTAAATTTTGCAATTCTACAAAATCTTATTTACTCTGTAAGTGTCAACAGAAACAAACAATAAGAAAGTAACTCTGTATCATAACACAGAGATAATGGCCTGAATGATAAGGTTTGTTTTCTTAGCATGAGCCGGAGCCAAACTTAGACAAGACGATCGATTTTTGATAGGGATGAAAACAAACTTATCCATCTTAAAATCATAAAGCATGTTTTTATATGATTTGCAACTCACAACTGGATCGTATTTTTTGTAATTTTTATGTGATTTGAAAATCATATTTTGCAAAAATTTTGTGATTTACGATTTGGGATTTACAAATTGTGAATCACATTTTGCACAAATTTTATACAATTTGCAAATTGTGAATCGCATTTCACAGAAATTTCATACAATTTGCGATTTGCGAATTGTGGATCATGGTGAAAGAAACGTACATAAAATTTCAACTTCTGGGATGTTCTCATAGTTCCATTCATTATTTGTATTTAAGAATTTTCTAGAGTGTGTGCCCTAAATTCCATAATTTCAGGAACCCACTCATGACATATGGAATCATTTATCCTCCATGCTTCTCGCTGGCCTACATTATCATAAAATAATGCTTGTATATCACTGGTGTACATTATCATTACTAATCAAATTCATAAATAACTCATAAGGCAAACACAATGGAAAATCATAGCCATGACTGAGTTTGTACATTTGCAAAAGATTCGTCCTGATTTGCATACGACTTCAACTTGGATTTTTTGCAAAAAATAAATGTTTATCCTTCAAGATTTTAGCAAAAGATGCTTTAGTTATTGATCAACTTTGATAAGTTATACACAACATTTGCATTCAACCTGTATGAAGTTTAAATCAGCTCACCTGCGGCTCACTGTTTTAAATCCTCATACAGTTCTCTTAATCATACTGTATATATTACATTATGTTCATCATATCACTGGCATATATGTTATCACAGAATAATGTTCATTATCTCACTGGCGTATAATTATGTTATCACAGAATAATGTTCATTATCTCAATTACTTGACTGAACACTACGCTCTCTCTCCTCATTTTTTATTTTCTGTATAACAACTTGTGTATTTCCCATGCTGTGATTGGGAGAAGCATTGCCAGATTGGTGACAGTATAATTATGGACAATGGCAGCTAATTACACAGCCTCTTATTCACTTCTTTTTATGAAGAATTTTTTCATTGTTAAAAGTTAAAATAAAATGAAAACAATGCATTTCTTTGTATAATTCATGACAGATCTGACAAATAAGTACGAGATACTGTTAACAACTTCAAAAACAACAACCAAAAGGAAGATCAGCAAATTGACTGACATATTTCAAAACTTGTATTTAGGCATTATATCAAAACAAAACACATTCATCCACACTTTCTACAAGGTAATTTACATGACCGTATATTACTAGATAATATGTAATGTATTCCACATGTTTAATTCATATGCAGACAAAAATCTTTCTACACCTGTCTTGCTATATTGCTAGGATCTTTCATACCAAATGCTGATTCCTCTAAAATGATTTAATTATCATGAATTACAAAAGTCTAAGTGCAGTAATCAAAATAAAATCTCCTTCAGATGGAATTTTTAACTGTGAGTTCCTTACACATGAAAACTAAAAACACCAACATGTTGTTCTAAAGAACAAAAAAATACACATCATTTTAAATAAAAGGGCATGGCATGAAAACATTGATAAACAACATTTAATTTCCTTCAAACTGATTTGAACTAAATTTATCTATGAAATTCAGGAACATCCAAAATCAAGGCAAATAAAAGCAACAAAATAATTATCTTAGTTAAGGAACTTGTAACAAAGTCTGAATCTGTTCACAAGCAAATATCTTATTTATGTAGGAGTGAAATGTTTTCAGCTATCCCACTGAAACTAAAAACATTAACTTTATCATAAATTTTGTTGGACGCTATAAAATATTGCAACAGATTCCATGGTGAGACAACTGCTACTATTGGTCGTCTTCAGGCAACTGGATGGCACTGGCTGTATGATCCCAGAGTACTTACAGATCAAGCAACCAACAACACTACCAAACTTACAGAAAAAAACTGAAGGTTTCCTTTGCACTGTAGCAAGTTTTAAAGTTTCTGAAAACCTGTTTTAATATTTTCAACTTTTTATAATATTTGTGAAAATAAAATTATCAGATTAAAAAATTTAATGCAATATCAAAGCCAGTTGATGATGAGCTAATTAAAATTTCTTGTACATCTCTGAACATCAAATTAAAGTAAACCAAACTTTAATCTTGAAGCCTGTCTTTAATGTTTGTTATCAACAATTTTTGATTTATAAAACCTAAATAATTATCAAAATCACAGACAAAACTGTATTTTCTGTGTGAGCCAACTGAACTAACTCAAAATGATCTTTGATAAAATTAGAAGCAGAAACACTTCCATGCACCTCTCCCGAGACTGAGAATACCTTTTTCTTTCATAATAATAATTCATAACAAAATGGCATCTTTCTACCAACAACAGCACAATAACCTGGACTTCTTGAACTTGAGAAAACAAGTGCTGATTCTGTTCATCTCATCTCAATAAAATCATAGCTTAAAAGATACTCCTTTTCATAACAGCTTGAGGGACAGAATATAAAATATTTGTTTACAAAAGAACTTCAGGGCAGAAACAAAACTCAACTTCATGCTTAAATAAACTGAAAAAATACAAATGTACACTATCAAACAAAGAAAATTTACATAAAAAACTTCAGATGTTAACGCTTAGCAGCTGTAAAGATAAAACATTTGAACAAAAATTAATTCAACTGAACACAAAGAAAAACAGCACCTTTTCGTAGAAAATATAAGAAATTCTCTTGATCTTCCACACCATCACTCGGCATCTTCTCAGAACAGGAATCTTCAGTTGCTTGCCACGGTGCTGAAGTTTGACACAGAATTTATCCATAAAAATATCAAACATGTATGACTCTTTTTCTTTCTCATGAGAATATACTGCTGGTTTGACAATGCCATCTGTAACAGTTTGACAGCTTTTCCTCTCTTTCTCCTGTGAGTACTTACACTGTCCTGATTTAGATTCCAATGGAGTTTTCTTTCGAATACGAGATTTTTGTTTAGTGACATAAGCATTTCTTTTTGGCACTCTCCTTGCCTTTCGAGGTTTAATGGAGTTATAAGTTCGTTCACTGTTACTGATATTCAGTATTACACTTTTTGGTCGCTGATAGACTCGTGAAGATGTGTCTGATGACTTTCTCAAGTATTTACGAGATTCATAATCCCCAGTAGGAAAGGTTTGAACTACATAAGTCTTAAGTCTTTGGGATCCTTTGGGTGATGATGAAACAACTGTACAATGCCCTCTGTTAACAGCATCTAAATTTGAGCTCTTTGGTCTGTGCTGATATCTTGTTGTAGATAGAGTTGATTTTTCCAAAGGGGCCCCACAGTCTTTCACTGATTTTCCAGTAGCATTGGATTTACTGGATAAATCCAAAGCAGAACTCTTGGGTCTCGGCTTGGGTATGGCTAACACATTTTCACTGCGTGTTTTAGTTCTATCAAGAACCTTGCTACAAGGTTGCAACTTTGCTTTACTTCTTGAATTAACAGAATTTTCACTAAAGCTAATTTTACCGACAGCTTTTAGTGTGTTCAAAACTGGCTGCTTTGACTGACCAACTCTCTCGAGTGATGATGATCTGTCACTACTAGATGAAGATCTGCCTTTATTTGCTCTGTTGTTGTGAAAATCTGGTGAATACCGTTCTTGTTTACTTTCTGAAGGGTTTCTACTCCTTCGTGTTTGGCAAGAGGAGTTTGGTTTACCTTTCGATTTCAAGGGCCTTTGGTCTGTTTCTTTTTCCGAAATGTCAGAATAACCATGCAAATCTGAAGGTGAAATTGCTCCTACTCTAAATGGCAAAGGGCAAGACATAGCCAAAACATTTTTACCTGAAGAAGGTTTGGATTTTAAAGTTGTTGATCTTTCACTTTTAGAAGAATAAACATTATCATTGGGAACATATTTTCCTGTCCGAAAAGGAGGAAATTTCTTGTTTGATGCACCTGGCATAGTTCTATTCATGTTTCCTTCAGCATAATGTGCCAAACAGACATTTTCTTTTCTTGATGATTTTTGCCCTGGTTTTGTAAGCAGTTTGCCAGTTTCTGAATCAACCCCATCTGTTTCCTTCCCAGATATATCACACTTCTTTATGCTTCCATTTGGATCTGGATTCAAACCATTTTTGCTGTGTTCTGCCTCTGAAAGAACTCTGCTCTTCTCTACCTTGTGAATAGCCAGCCCATCCTTTGTAATCTCCATTGTCATCACCAAGTCAAATCAACTTCCCTAATATGGCTAGCACACAGATGGCTCCTTCGTACATGCTCCAAATGTTTCTGGCACAATATTATTGATTTTTCTCATTGGCAAACACATAACCAACTCCAAAAACATCTCCCTGACTTTCTTACGATCAATCAATTTGTGAAGACAAGGTATCTATTTCATTTCTTGCCTCAAAAGCCTTACATGTTGGCAATTATTAAAATCAGTTGTGTGAAGCATCATTTAGGATTTCAAAAACCTTACTGACAGCGAAATCTTGAAAATAAATGCATCCATATTACCAAAAGCACCTGCCACCAGTTTGATCAGAGATCATAAAACTCTTTCTATGAATATGATTAGAATATTCCCTTAAAAACAATAAAGAGAGCTTTGACAGTTCCTATGATTGAAACTCCTATTAGTCTTTACAAGAGAATAAAGAATGCCAGAATTTTTAATAAGATTTACTTTCTACAAGCCATACAAAATCTAACTGTGGTAATTCTAGTTTCATAGTTTATAAATAATATGTCTGACAGAGTGTGTTCTCTCAATCCACTAGCCAATGCCTTTTGTTCACCATGTTACCACCTGCCTTCAGTTATTATCTGATTGGCAGGAACACAGTAGCGGTAAATTAAAGCAATATCCTTCACAGTTGGTCATATCTGAATCAAATATTGATAAAATTCAGATCAGGTGACTGCACACAAACTTTTTTTCAGATTTGTTGTATTGACATTTCGAAAACTCACAAAATACTGACATAAATTGTCTGAAGGGAAATACTAAATAATTATACTACCCTTCAATCTCAATTCTGTTTCAGTTGGTATGTACAAAAAAGGAAAATCTTTGTGGTTATAATTTTTGAACTATAACATTACTGCAGTGAAAGAAAAAAACAAGTGATATAGTTTCCTGATCAAGAAAATTCAGATCTTTTAGCTTGAAATCAATTCACTCAAAGTTCAGTAAAGTTCAGAGGATGAAGGAAATGTTTCTTTTGTTTATAAATTAGCATTCACTGGACTGTGAAATCTAAAATTAAGTAAACACAAGGTATAATAAAATCTGTTTTATTCTAAAAAGCCTCCAAACTTGAAACTTTAAAGGTTCCATTTACTTGTTAATGCTTGATAAAATCATAGGAATATACTGATCAAACACTTAGTACATAATGAAAATTCAAGAGGACGAAACTCAAATGTAAATGTCAAGCTGAATTAATAATTTCGTCTCAGATTTATGCAAATTTGGGGTTTTAGTTTAGGCATGTTTGTTATCAGGCAAATAATCACAGTGACTATTGTTTAAACAACCCAAACAACTGTGACAGAAATGACAATCTTTCAAGCATGTTAGGAAAAGCACTGAATATAACACAAACATTTCATAAACATAAAGGATCTTCAATTCTTTGACTTGAGATAGATAAATCTTCTTTCAGGTTTATGTATTCAGTATTAAGTTCATCTGTTTTCCCCAATAATGTGTGAAGTTCTAAATAAAATAATAAATAAATTCAATCTGAGTTAATTAAATCAATGGTGCATTTTATTGGTTGGTTGTGGTGGTAAATTTATAATTATTACACCTGTTTGATGATACACTATTAATAATTTGGTAGAAAAGAAAATTTGAAAGCACATACAGCTTCCTTCTGCATGTTAAATACAAATGTAATACATTTCTTGACACGAAAAAGTTTTAATACATGAACACTAACAAAATGGAAAATGTTTATGGGGAGGGAAGATAGGGAGATAGCAGGCAAGCACTGTAATGTACTTAAATGACACTTGATACAAATGATCAAACCTCTGCCAGAAGCTTTCCTTGAGGTTCTAATGGTACTTGAATCTTGTGCCGCTGATTGTCAAGAAAGTCCTCAAGTCTCAGAAATGCCACCCCACACAAGGATCTGTGGTCTCTCCAATACACACCAACTTCAAGTTCTCTTGACTGTGAAACATCAATTGAATGATTGCTTGTTGTTACATTTCTTTACTAAAATAATTGAAACATTTTAAATACAGACTTCACACAGTCTATTAGAGTAAAAAACAAAAAGGACAAACTTTTGCAAAATAAAAATATTTTTTGGCAAATTTTTTGCAAACAACAATTTTCCAAAACTTACAAAATTTCATATAAATAAGTTAACTATATAAAGATAATCCTTACCTACAGATGCTTAAAATGAGCTTTCATTAAACAAACAAATTCAGTCTATGGTTTTAGTAACAGTATAAAACTGTCCTGTAATTATTTTTTTGTTCTTTGTTTTTATTCAAGTATTATAAGACCAAATAGAGTGGTCTATGCTATTTTAACAAAAGGATCAAGTCTTTTTTCAAACAAAATTTACTGAATAAAAAGTACTTTGAGTATAATGTTTACCCTTCCTATGCAGTTTCTATTTCATATTATATTTTCAGAATGTGCTTCCATTAATGCATTTACTTAGACCTGAATCTGTTATTTTAATTAATTACTCTAATTTTGTTTTATGGCAGTTATTCTATGAAACTACAAAATATGAAAATAACGATCAAAGAGTCAAAAATAACCTTGTCAAGTTCTATTGTGAATTCTTGGTCCCACGAGTGACCTCCCACTGACTTCCACAATGTCTGCCCCACATATGAATTGTCCAGCTTCAGAACAGCACATACTTCAACTGAGGGTAAGATTAGCAACAACAAAGGTAAGTTTAGCCCATTTTATAGAAATGAATGATAAGTTTTTTTAAACTTACTTGATAAACTCTCTTCTAATACATTCCACTTGTTACCATAGACACTCGGTCTTTTGACAGTTGATAATTTGGAGCCCATTTTGCCGTCAGGGCTCACCATTGCAAGACTAGCAGCCTTCCGTGGATCACGGTTTGGAACAACTTCTAGCAAGTCTTTGCAACCTAATAAGTGAACCTATGAAAATTGCAAAATTCAAAGTGTCAGAAAGATAAATTAATTGTAAAAGAATTCTTCACAGCACCTGTATTGCATATTGCACTTGAAAATAATGGAGTTCATATTGTGATAACAATATTAAATTAGTATGCAAACTCAGTAATCTTGTCACTATATATATGAATTCTGATTGGTTTACTATCCAAGGAGGTGGAAAATTTCTGTCAGATTTGAATGGTGTTCAGTAACAAAATGGCAGGTATGGACAGTATGAACAACAGATTCTGAGGTTCTGAATTTTGTAAATTCAGAAAAATGTAATTGTACAAAACACAAAAAATGTGATTAAATTTGGACTTGAGTTTATCAAGGCAAAACAACAACTTTGAAGGAAGAAATATTCCTTAGAATTTGGATGCATTAAAATCATTAAAAAAATATTTACATTTTCAATGCAATGTGAGTATTTTTAGTGTTGTTTACAATAAGTGAGACACCCATTTTTTCTTTCTAGCTCTTTTCAGAGTGGATTTGCAACAAAGTGAATTGAAAACCCACACCACTGAAATAAAAAGAGGAACTTAATTTGCAAGTTTTACTGGAAAATGTCATACTTCTGCTACAAAATAAAATGGTTGTTTTGCAAAAGAGGCAATTACTTATTTTGCCAATATTCCTTTAAATTAAATTGATTTCTAAGTAATCCAGAACTTTTGATAGACTGAAATTTTTGTGCTTTTTTCATTTTTTTCTTGAGATATAATTGTTTTAATGGGATTGCAATTGGAAGATAATATGATTATTGGATTCCAACATGCATTGCTGACTTAACCCTTACCACAAGTTGTCCTGTTAATGCTGCTGCTTTACTAACTTGCTGTTTCCCAAAGTTAGGAGTTTTTTGACCTGTATTTGAACTGCCAGGTGATGAAAAATATTCAATCTCCTTATAAATGCCAACTGCTGCTTGTTCTGGAGATAATTCACCCATTCTCCTTTCTAATGAACATTGTAAAAGATCTAGTTTCTGGCTCGACTCATGTAATCTCTTCTCAGCCTTGAAAAGAATAAAAGCATTTCTGGAGTCATCACAGAGTTGGTATAAAAAATCATACACTGGTGTGAATGCCTTGTACCAAAATATGAAATTCCAAACAAGCTCAAAATATTATGAAAAAGAATTGTGTGCAGGTGTGTCCAAAATTCATGACGTGTTATGAATTGCTATTAGCTTTGCTATGTCTTCATTTCATGGCTTGATATCAGTTAAACTTCTAAATGGATATTAAGACATTCCTTTGCTAGCAGTGACTTGATCTACTTGAGCTAGAATACCTAAATAAATGCTAATCTGCAATGTATAAAAGTACAGTTAGGAAGGAGTCCATGATTCATTCAAATTTTAGTTTTACAGCATGTTGCTAAAAGCATCTAATTGCTAAACTTGGAAATTTGATACTACCTGTTTGTTTATTTAAAATTATTGCACTACCTTCTTTTAAAATCTTGAACCAGTTTTTAAATACAGAACATTTTGACCAGCTAAAGATTGTTTAAGTGACTCACTGGACCTGACACTTATTTTTGGTTTCTGTAGTGTTAAGTGGGTGAAATTTTTTGGCCCCCTTAATCCATCACAGGCTAGCCCCCAGTAGAATATGGTACTCATTTTTATAGCTGAATGGAATAGAAGAAGTCAGGTAAAGTGTTTTGACCCTTGACTTGTGAGTCAGACACACCAAATTTTTATACATTACCATTAACAAAGTTAAAAAAGTTTCAAAAATATTCAGTTAATTATCTATTTTAGTTACTGTTAGTTAATGCTAAATGAAAAACACCAACCTCCTGAAGTTGCTTGTCTTGAGCATTCTTTTGTAAATGTTTAATAATTTTTTTAGCACCCTCTATAACACGTGACTCAATTTCAATATGATGTCTAATGTCCTCAACTCTCAGTTCACAGCTTGATAAACCAACTGGAGCAGCATTTTCCTTCCCTGAATTTTCATCTCGTCCTGGTGTTGACACTTGTTGTTGCTCTCTTAATAGTGCCATCCTAATAATTTCCATTTTAGTTTTTGAATCCTCTAACATTTGCTGGGCTTCAGCAATTAACTTCCTGTCCCTTTGTTTAGATGGTGCTGAGTTATACATTGCCAGCATGTTCTCAGCCCCTTGTTTCACTTTATTTTCAACCGCAAGTTGCTTCTTCAGTGACTCCAACCTGTAACTGCCACCAACTTCTCTTGGTCCCACTGTCTCTCTTCTCTCAGGAGAAAGTGCGCTCCCATCTTCTGAATCTACTATTGATTAAAAGAAGTTTAGTAACCAAATAAAGTCTTTTCTTATAAACATTACTATAAAATATTTTACTGTATTTGACTGAGAAAGTGCCCACCCATCTTTACATCAGTACTCATAGTTCTATTTAAGCAGCCTCTGTAAAGGATACATACCACTTGCTAAATGCAACAAATAAAATTCAATAATGTATATAAATATGTCTGTAAAATCTCCAATGTAAACCTCATATTATATATTATATTACTGCCTGCCTTGAATAGCCAGGCTAACTAAGGCACTGAACATTCATATTGTATATATTTATATTATATCAATAAAGACTAAAAAATCACTCCTTGAAACATGGATTTATAGTTCCACAAAAATAAAACCTCATCAATCATGTTATCAACAATATTTAACACTTTAAGCCCCAAGCACGACAAATGACGTGTTAGTAAATTCTCCCAACTGAGCTCCATACTTTCTGTATAAACAGTT
>JAODFW020259991.1:0-12396 GCA_027575235.2 Palythoa mutuki | reverse complement strand
ATAATGATGACGTCAAGCGTGCGTCTGTCCTCTAATAGATCACAGGCGAGAACCAATCAAAATGGGAGAATCGCTTGAGTTATTATATAAATATATATACAATATAGACTGGAATTGTAGAAAAATATGGAACAGCGACCAAACAACAAACTACCACTAGAAGGATCCAATACGGATTCCACAGTCAGTTGCGTGTTTAGCTAAACTTGAATAATTTGTAAAATACAACTGGCAACTTCTAGAGGTCCATGGTAAAAAATTTTATTTAAAACGTTTCGGCCTTCGGCCTTCATCAGTTAAAAACCCATTTACAGAATGAATCAATTAATCTCTTCCAAGTAAATATAACTTGAAGAAAACAATAGATTTTAAAATTACATAATAGAAACAATAGGTTTAAAAATACAGATGCTAAAAATATTCTTAAGAAAATGGCTTACTCAATATCAACGCCCACTCTACTTGTTATGTTTTATTCTATTAGTCAGTCGATTTTCACTATTGTCTTTCATGGAGGCCATAATAGAAACAATAGGTTTAAAAATACAGATGCTAAAATTATGCTAAAAATATTTCTTAATAAAATGGCTTACTCATTATCAGTGTCTATTCTACTTGTATAATTTAATGTATTGGCGGACATAATTACTCCACGGGCCGTTATGTATCATCAGACATGTATGCAATTTTTGGTCTCCTATCATTTTTTCTAGAAAATAGATTATAATATCCCCATTGACCGTCATACTAGGCAAAACCCCTTTTAAACTTATTTCTAGCCACTTGTAGCATCTTAAAATCCAATTGATTTAATTATTAAAATAATTTGTGGTTCTTACAATTTAGCCATCACATGTGGATTGCCACCGCAGTTTAATGGGACCAAGTATCCTCCCGATTGCATAAACAACAAAGGTGGTGGTTTGGACATCAATGATTACGGTGCGGTCTGTTCATATGAGATAAAGCTCGGATACAGACGTTATGGAGATAATAAAATTAGGTGTAAAAAAGATGGCGAGTGGCACGGATATGTTAATACAACTTGTAAGTACAGTTTTAAAATTCTGCCTATTTTAAAATGCGCGGCTGTCGGTTTAATTAAAGTGCATGGCAAAATTATATTTGCATAATTTAAAGTAATCATAATAATCACATTTATCGGAGACTGGTTTGGGTTTCAGCAGGTGGCATTAAACGGTGAAACTCTTGTTTTTATCACCGCTGAGATCGTTGCGATTGTTGCTGAAGTAGAATGCGGTACTACTTTTCGTGAAACCTGTCTTGCAACGGAGGTTTAAAAAAGTTTCATGAAACCGAATCTGTCACACGATGCAACTCCTGCTGAAACATGTTTCGCATCGTCGTTGCAGACAAGGTTCAGCTAAAAGTTTCAACTTGTATTACCAGGTTAAGAGACTGACTTAGTTTGCATAGCGGCAACAATTTGAGTTTTTCTAAGCGTACTTTTATTAGCTGCCGGTATCTGATGTATAAACCGTTCGAAAATAGATATATTTTTCGAGCATTTCTCGTCTAGAAGTAGGTCAATTAAGGTACATTTTTGTTTAAACGATAACGACTTACCGTTGTGAGATGTGAAACTTCGACAATACATTTCAGATGGGACGTCACCTCACGTATTTCGCGAGCTGGAGGACTTGCAAGCAAAACAACTACGTCAAGTAAACAATATCAAAAATGGCGTCAAAGCGTTGGTTTCTCTGGGTTATTTTGCTGGCTTGAAGTTGATCGATGCAAAAAAAACCAAACAATACATTGACTAATTGAGAAGATAAAAGTTATAAACGGTCAAGATCCATATGAAATCCCTAAAAATGATTAGGAAGATGATCGATGTGGAATCCTGGCCAGATGTCACGTATAGCTTACCTTTATGTTGGATTGTATTTTGTTGTTTTCATCGAGCCCGTGCACGAAAGATTAACTTATGAATTATAAAAGCTTAGATTGTTATCAAAATTTCGCCAACAGATTGGTTCACGAAATTTTAAACAAAAGATTAGGGGAAATTGTCTCCTGACCGCAAAGGTAAGCTGAACGATCTTACGGAAGTGACACAACAAAATTAAAACCAATAAAATAAGATAAACAGTAGTTACTAAAACATTGAACTACCCACCAAAAAAGTTACAATGACCCCTATTGCTCGGAATTTCCCACCCATTTCTGTCATGTGACGAGCCTGTGTGGTGGTCTTTGTCCTTGGACGGTGGCGATGCATAATGACGATCGACAAAGCTGGGAAAGTAGAAGGTAAACTATATTTTAATTTTATCTAAATTTATTCGCTTTCATTTGTGATTTTCGCATAGGCGGGCAATTTGAATGATTTATGTATCTCAAGGAAAAGATTGGACCGACTTGGCACATGCACTGCGTTTCACGCTGAATTCTCACTTAGCGATTTATTTAAAAATTATACATTTTCTGATCATTGCGTTTTCTGTAGTTATGATCTCGGACGATTCCGACCAGTATTCGGGCAGCGGTGAGTAACTTAGTCTGTGTTTCGCAATATACTTTGTGTGATTTTGACAAGTCAACAAAATGGCGATCGATGCAACGACATTCATCGAAACATTTTTAACTGAATAAACAGTTGTCAGAAAAAATTGGTATACGCCCTAAGCGGGATTCGAACCCACCTCTCCCTCTCTCCCGTGAGTTTATTTCATTTTGCCATGAGATTTTAATTTGAACGATGACAATCTTTATTGAGGATACTTTTTCATAGCAATGTAGTTTTCAAAAAGGACCTCCTAAAATATTTAAAAGTTAACTAGAAACTAAAGCTAAAACTACAAATTCGAAAAGCAGAAGGTTAAAAAAGAAAAGTTAAAAGTAGAAGACTAAAAAAATACGTTGATTAAAATATGATTAAGAGTCTAGTATAAAATATAAAATATTACGTTTAAAAATATTAAGTCTGCTTGATTGCTTGATGCCTCGAGTTAAAGAATTAAAATATTTGACTGCATGGTACTCGGTTCTCTCCTGTCCCCAGTTCTTAAAAGTTCTAGGAAGTCTAAAATCGTTCTTGTTCCTCGTATTATAACCGTGGTTTTCTTGCTTCTCTAAAGATAAATCATGAATAACGAGTCCATTAATGCATTTATAGATGAATGAGCATCTTCTGATAAAACGTCTACGGTCCAGGGGTACCATTTAAGAATCTGAAGTGCACCGGAGGCCGAGGAATGTAAAGGTCTATCCAAAATGAAGCGTTGTATTATGGCACTTTGCTGTTTCAGGCGCCAGACTCAGACTATATTATTTGTACTTGCAACCATTTTTGGTGTACTGTTCATGCTTCTAGCTAGCTGTGTGGCCTTTTCGTTTTAAAGAAGGGGGGCTTATATTTTGGGGAGCATGTATTTAGAATTTAATAATATGCTTAGTAAGTACGAATACAATTTGATCTTTTTATTCTTTCTTCAATAAGTAACCTGTACATATGCAAGATATCCCACTCTGCTACACTTTGGAGCAGCATATGGTCTGAGGAACCTTGTTGATTCATTGCTAACTTGCACCTGCCCTGGGGCTGCTGAAGCAACTTTATTAAAAAACTGTCATGAAATGAAACCAAAAGATTTAGCAGAGTATTACCAATATGACGACATAAAGGAGAAGCTACTGACGTTCGAGGTAAAGTATCAAGAATAAGAAAATAAAATAGGAAATACTTCCTAGAGTTGGACCATTATCCCTTTCAGCCCCAGACAATTTATCATCATCTAACTTCTCCTTACCTAACTTAAACTAAAATGATACAACTGGTAATAAGAAATAAGGAATTGATCAAGTGGAATAAGCTGTGGAAGTTGAATAGCCAAATTCTCCGAAAATGCCTATATAGAAAGTATGGAGCTCAGTTGGGAGAATTTACTAACACATCATTTGTCTTTGGGGGACTTAAAGGGTTAGGGATGTACCACTAGAATGGCTTACATAAAAGTGGAGTTTGAATGAATTAAAAAGGACAGTAGTTTCCATTTGGGAATGGGAATTAATACTATTCACAAACCTCGGCATGCACAGAAAAAATTGGGTAGGTGTGTGCCGCCCACTTCCCACAACCCTTACCCTGTTTATGACCAAAATATTCGATTTTCCCTACCCTATTTATGAGGCAAATGGCTAAAATCGATACCCTGTTTATGACCAAAACGGCTGAAAAATCACAAATGGCAAAAATCGATACCCTGTTTATGACAAAAACGGCTGAAAACCATACCCTGGTTATGAATTTAGGTTGAAAAAGTAGACCCTATCGGGCGGCAAATACCCGTATAGTCAATATATGGCAGTACTTCCCCCCCCCGGGACACAGCTTGGAAGTGGACTAATGGTCTTATAGCATTTGTAAAATTACTCTAAGAAAGGGTTTGTACGGGTCCTTGAAAACCTGGAAAGTCCTGGAAAAACAAAAATTCATAATCCAGGCCTGGAAAACCTGGAAAATTGATATTAGTCCTGGAAAGTGCTGGAAAATTAGCTCATTTCTTGAGCAGTTTTTTCCAAATAAAATACCAACTCTTAATATTTATTACGTTTTCACATTGGGGCCACAAATCCAGGAACAATTAATTCATGTGAAAAGATCACAAACCCTTTGCATCGATTCTTACTCTGGAAATAAGATTGCAGGAAATGGCAGCGTACCTGATCTATTTGATATTACATTTTTTTTGTTTTTGTTTTAGGGTCCTTGATTTTTGTTAATTTGTTCCTTGAAAGTCCTGGAATTTTCTTTGACTAAAATTGTACGAACCCTGCTAAGAGATGGTTATCCTAGTTGGTAAGGTGCCAGCCTGCTTTGCTTGAAGTTTTGGGATCGATTCCTGATGATTTCATGAATCCGCCAGTTTCCAGACCAAAAGTGCTAAAAATGCGTGTCTGCGTTTCTTAATATTCAATTGCAGAGAATAGTTACAGCGATTTTTTGAATTAGGGTTTAAAAAAAGTCTAGCGACCGTACAAAAATTGCTCTAAAACAAAAAATTTTTCGAAAAACAAAAAACGCAGACACGTGTTTGTTCTTCATATATTGAAGAAGCTACGTACAAATTTTAGGGGAAACGAACAAATTCCCTTTGATTGGAACTCTCGAAAGGCGATTTTGTTGCTCGTTGTAACAGAACGTAAAAAATCTAAAATTTCATTTTAATTCAAAATTTTTAGTTTAGTTCGAAAGCCAGCTCTATAAGATTTAATTTGATATACGGGTTTAGGTTGCATTGTATCGTTTTGACGCAGTACACACCTGAAGGTATACGGTAACCTTAATACATGCAGTTTTCACGACGTCATATTTTCGTGACACATTTTCATGAAGTAGGTGAGCGTGGCCAAGTGGCCAGGGCGCAGGCCCAGGTTTAAGTCGGCCCTGAACACTAGTTGGATTTGTCTTTTATTAAATCCCAGAGTCAAAACCACCACGCTTTGTAAATAGCCAACTGGTCTACCTTCTACAGTTAGGTTTCTTAAAGTGTTGTGTTGGTGTACACTTGCCTCATGCCCGTAAAGGATATTGCAGGTCAAAAAAAATGTAAATGTAAATGTACGTCTCTTTCTCATTAAGCTCATCGCAAAACTGAAAAATATACATTTACAAAGGGTTCGTACGGGTCGTGAAAAACATTGGAAGTCATGGAATTCTAAAATTTCATTTTCCAGGCCAGGAAAGTCGTGAAAGTTCGATTACGGTCATGGAAAATTGGAACAATTTAGAAAGGACTGTACAAAAATAACATAAAGAATGAAAAAAAACCCTTGTTCATTCTGCACAAATATCTCGAAGTGAAAGTTGTTCTCTTTCTTCATCTATGGGAGTCGGGTTGGCATAGCGGTCATCACTCGTGCTTCCTTCCTCTGCGACCCGGTTCGACTCCTGGGCTCCGCATGTGGGCTGAGATTTGTCAATCTCTATCTGACTCTGAGGGGTTTTTCCCCGGCTGCTCCGGTTTTCCTCCCTCCCTGATGCTTTGCTCCGAAGTCACCCATGGTCTGTATAGTGGCTGCATATATGCTTTCGGTCCGACCTCGCTGAGCTGTTTATTATTATTGCTGCGAAGCAGCTCACTATTTGGTACACAGCTCGATTTTCGGATGTCACTGGCGATGAATTTCAGAACATGCGGTATGTACGTTTAGTGGTTTTAAACCCTTGTGGTATCGAGAGTCGATTTGAGGATGTCACTGGCGATGAATTTGCACTCAAGGTGCCCAGCGGTCAAGAGGCACAGCGGATGCCTATGCAAAACCTTTCTCACAGCACTCACCTTTGTCATAGAAATTACTAGTTATTATTATTATTATTATTTTTATCTTGGCTAACATCCCAGGGAAGAGTAATTGAGGGATTTTTTGATGTAGCATGGCTAAGGTCATGAAATATCGCAAAAGATCATGGAAAAAATGGAATTTCAGAACTTCAAAAGTGTGCGAACACTGTTTATAAGATATTATTAAATTGTCATCCTCGAATATTGCATTTCTAGCGTTGCGATTGGTTCACTCAATCTCAGTTATTAGCTCATATACCGAATGACTTTATATGGAAAGTGTTACCAAGCTGAAAAATTTGTAGGGGAAGCGAAGCTGAGAATTTTCAAGTATCGAAGGTTTGAGAAAGCTCGTTGAATTTAGTAAAACAATTATTCCATTCGCGCTTGTTGGATATGAGATGACTTATAGCCAACGTTCGCACCTCGTTGGCTATTTACCATCTCATATCCAACAAGCACAAATGGAATAATTATTGAATAATGTTCACTTATTCCTACTATTTCCAGGCAAATATTGAACGGGCTCCTTATGTAGACATGGAATCTCAACAAGCCTATGAAATAATGGGACATGAGGCGGAGAGCGTGGATAGTTACGTGTCAGTGGATCAAACGGGGGATGAGTCGAACTATATGGATATGACAGCTGGTGATGAAGATGGCAGTGGATATGTTAGAACGGATGGACAGGACCAATCGGGTGAAGGTAATCAAAATTACAGTTGGCCAAGGTGTCCAGGCGCATCTTCCGATACCCTACCCACTATACATTATGTAGACAAGAGAGTAAAAATTAGAAAGAAGGTGCTTCTCAAGTTTTGTGCTTAGAGAATATTCTGAGTTACAGATGGGAATCGAACCTGCTACCTTCTCATTACTGATCAGATGCTCTACCTCCTGAGCTACAGCATCTGACCAGTAATTCGGTTGCACGTCCGCGATTCACTCAATTTATTTATCACTCAATTTGAGAAGTACTTTCATTCTGAATCCAAGTTGCAAATTAAAGTTTCTGAGGAAGAGAGTAAAAACTTAAATATATCGTAAACAGGTGGGCTTCTTAGGGAAAAACCATTAGAAACATAATGGGGGCAGATTGTTCTATACTGGTTTGCAACGAGAGAAATTAAGGTTGCTGAAAGAGTCAATTGTAGCAGGTAGTAGTTGATAAGGCCTGGAGTGTCCAATTTGTGTACATAAAGTGTTGATGCACATTTCATAAGGAAGCGTAGATCGACTAGGTTGTTGTAGATCTTGTGAAATAGTGAAAGGTCGAACAAGCCCCTTCTCCCTTGTAGCGATGCCCGGTGAAGCTCGTTTAGACGTGTTGAAACGTCTGTTATTCTGCTGCAGACGAACCTACCTGCCTTTCTTTGCACCGATTCCAGTGTTCCCTCCGTATTAAATTTATTTTTCAGTGTTTTAGAAAGTTTCCAGTTTGATATTCATTCCTGTTTATAATTGTCTTGAAGCTGGATATTTGGTGATGAGTGGCCGTGAAGAGGTGGAAGACCACTATCTGGATATTAGTAGAAATGGCGATTCTAACACAGGCGACATCTACGAGGAAATGGATCAAAACAACGAGCCTACAGATGTCTACGAGCCTGTAGAAGGCCACAGCCCAGAAGCCCCGCCAGTACCAGCAAGAGGTAATAGATATGAGTGGGGTGTTAGGCAAGAATACAGTTAAATAGCACCAGAGGCGGAACTGTGATTAAATGTGAAACAAAAAAGGTGTTTCATCATGATTGATGTAGAAACGTGAGAGTGAAATAGATTAAGACTAAATATCTGTTCACACCCTTTTTGAAATTAGTGTTTGCAAAGTGTCTTGATAGCGGCGTGGCTGGCACAGTGGTGAATCTCTGCCTTCTAACCACAAGGTCCCAGGTTCAAACCCTGGCTCAGCCGAGTGTTGAACATTTGTGTGACCTTCTATTCCGCCGAAGTTGACTCAGCTTTCCATCCTCCCGAGGTTGGTAAAATGACTACTAGCTTCTTCTGGTGCTAATCTGCGATGGATTAGTGTCCCGTCCAGGGGGAGTCAATGACTCTTATCCGCTTAACACTCCAGAAACCGGAGATAAGCACCGGCTCCAATGGGCTACTTAGTCTGGAAAAGTGGAAAAAGTCAAGATGTCCAAAAACGTTTTGGAAAGTCTAATTTCTCCTTTTTGTAATGTTTCTTACGTTTTACCTTGTTATCATTTGGAGCTAGCTAGAACGCTGATAACAGGCAGCGTTTGTGATATCTAGGTTCTCCTTTCTGTAATCTTCCTTACGTTTTACCGTGTTATCGTTTGGAGCGAACTAGAACGCTGATAACAGGCAGCGTTTGTGATATCTGGGTTCTCTCTGTAATCTTACTTAGGTTTTACCATATCACTTGGAGCCAGAAAGAACACTGATAATAGGCTCGTTTGTAATACCTAGGCTTTTTCTATTACTTTGCTTGCAAATTATCCTGTTATTAGAATACTGATAACAGGCAGCGTTTGTGATACCTGGGTTCTTCTCTGTATGATCATCCTTGCAGTTTACTTTGTTATCATTTGCAGCTAGCTAGAACACTAATAACAGGCAGCGTTTGTAACACCTAGGTTCTTCTCTCTATGATCATCCTTGATTTTTACCTCGTTATCTAATAACTGGTCCGGCCATTCCCTTGTTATCATTTGAAGTTAGCTGTCAAGAATAATATCTTTGCAATGTTTATGTTTCTTTGTTCACTTTGATTTGCCTTCAGTATTATCCCATGCATCTCGTGGAGCTAGCTAGAACATTATCATAATAGGCAACATTGTAATAGCTGGGGTCTCTTGCATTCTATAATTGCTCTTCCATTTTACCTCATCATTTGGAGCTAGCTGATGACTGTTAGTGTTTGTTGCGGCTAGGCTCTCCTGCATATGATCGCTCTTCCAATTTTCATCTTTTAGCGATAGCTAGTAACAGGTAGCATTTGTTGTGGTCAGGTTCTCTTATTTTCTATAATAACCCTCCATTTTACCTTATCTTTTGGAGCAAGCTGACAACAGGTAGCGTTTGTTGTGGCCAGGTTCTCTTAATTTCTATAATAACCCTCCATTTTAACTCATCTTTTGGAGCTAGCTGATAACAGGTAGCGTTTGTTGTGGCTAGGTTCTTCTGCTATCTATGATCGTCCTTCCAATTTACCCCTGAGTGACTACCCTCTTCACCGTTCAGCCAGCACTAGTGAGAACACAAGAGAAGCGGTCACGAGGAGGCCTGTGACGAAACACAAGTTCGCACCAGGTAAATTCTCACTTTATTTCATTTTATATCATAGATTTGATATAGAACTGGCACTGATTGGTCAAAAATCTGGCTTTATCAGAGTATGGAGTGATAGTTACATATCTATTGCTTTTATCAATAGAAACAAAATGGTTTCTGAGGAGCGCGAATTCCATGCTTTCCAGTTGCATTTTAACTTGGAAAACGAAAAAAAAAAGAAATAAAATGATGCAAAGGTGTTGTTTTTTCGTAAAGTTTTTCAATATTTTTGAAGTTGTTGTATTTAAAGTTGCTATAGAATTTGAATTCAAACCATGTTCACGTGCACGACTTGCGTTTAAAATGAAATAAAGATCTCATTAGTATTAAGAAGTATCATATAAAACATGTAGAACAGGCAAAACCTTCTCTCGTGTACTCGTCCATCACCAGTGCTCTATTACTATACGAAGTATGGTTTAGGCTGTTTTATATGTTTTAATCCTCTACATAAAGAGTTTAGCACGGACAGAGTTTGATTGTACAGACGTGTATAATTTAAAACGTTCTGACTATAAATCACCACTTTTCGTTAACATTCCTGGCAAGTAGACGTCCGTCACGAAGAAAAGTACTGGTTTTTAAGATGAATATTGAAGGTTAAAGGTTGTGGAAGACAAAGTTTTTTATGTCTAAAAATAATAGCAGATATATAGGATACACTAAAGCTCTGTTTCTTGTGTTTGTCCGTGTTTTGAAGTGTTTTTAATCTAAAGATGATGCACTTCTCATTTGCGAGTTTGTCGACAGAACTCCATCATTTCACAATCCGTGCATGATGCAGTCGTCATGTGAGAGTATGTATAACACACCAGAAGTTTCCTTCAATAAGGAACTATTTTTTTGGTTGGGGTGGGGTGGGGGCTAGTGGAATTCTACGTGACTTCTCAAAAAATCCCCCTGTCTTCTGAATTGCTCTCTTTTAAACAAATTGTTTTTGAGTGACTTCCCATTTACCCAATTTTTTGGGATGGAGCTCACCCCCCACCCCCACCCCCCCGTCTTCTATTTAGACCCTGAATTTTTCAGGTGCCACCCCCTTAAATTTTACCAATCCCCTTTCCCCACCCAACATCGTAAAAAAATCAGTGGTCCCTAAAGTAAAATTCTAATTTTACTTGCCAAATGAATAAGTCAATAATGTAGGCGGATTTTCACCATGATTATAACTGGAAGTTCAGTCGCATGTTAGCCAATGTTGGTAAGTTTTTTGTTATTTCCTTCTAAATCAGAAGCTGCTCGACAAGACGATTACTCGAAGGACTCCATTCTCGTTCAATCCATTATGGAGAAGGTTCGGGTTGGACATTTCACGCAAGAAGAGGCCAACCAGTATCTATCGAGACTGGGTATTCCAACACCCTCAACTTCAGTTCGGGTAAGCAGACTAAATCAGCTGAGAAAATGAATTGCGTGAAAGTTGTTGACAGCTTTTTTAAACGTCTACGCCAGGTTGTTCAAAGAGTGGATAAATTTGACGAGTGAATAAGCCTAATCGGTGGGTAAAACTACTATCCAGTGGATAGTTAAGCACTGGATATATTAACTAATTGAGGTTTGTGCAACCAAAACGACACAAGCAGTTAAATTTTATCTGCCGAATAGCATTTATCCTCTGGTTAAGAGTCAACCACTCTTTGAACAATTGGGCCCTGAGCTACCAGTCACTGGCAATATATAACGTATTCTTAATACGATTTCTAGCACCGTATTAAATTACTTAAAATCATAGTTCTTCCTGGTACTTAGAAACATGAAGTCTTTAAATTTTAAATTCTTAAGTTTGAAATCCGTAACCTTCTCAGATTTGACAAAGACAATTAAGGGTCCTTGAAAAGGCCTTATTAAGCTCTTGTCGCTACGCAGAGATAAGCTATTTGAGTTGCTCCTAATTTCCACTTAAACTCTTTACCATAGTGACATTAATTCTGGACGTTTTTTAACAGGACTCTACTTTTATAAGAAGCAGTTCGATATCCTCCAGGATCAGTAAGTGCCGACACTGTTTTCCGTCACTCTGTTTTGTTTTCATCGTCACTGTAGTGATCATAATAATAGTCAATAGTTATCATCACAATTATCATCATCATCATCATCACCACCATTATCATCATCAGGATCAACATTCAGTGTCATCAACATCATCATTATCATCACCATCATCATCATCCTCACCGTCATTATCATCATCACCATCACCATCACCATCGTCATCATCACCATAACCATCACCACCATCACCATCATCATCATCCTCACCATCATTATCACCATCATTATCGTCACAAACATCAATACCACCATCATTATCATTATCATCACCAACATCACACCATCTGGCATCATCATTATCATCATCATTATCATCATCATCGTCACCAACATCCACGTTTTCATCACAGGTTAACCCACATAACTGCGTTCCTTTTGTCAGCCCAAAAAACAGTTTTGAGCCATACCTGAGCGTCAAAAATACTACGTCCTGTGTCGTTAGTTCTCTGCCCACTAGTACCACTGTTGATAGAATATACAAAACTACAACTAAAGAAAGTTTCTTTCTTGTAATACCACTTTAAATGATATTTGTAAGGACCCTTTGAGCCCCAAGGACGACAAATGACGTGTTATTAAATTCTCCCTTCCATACTTCCTATAAAATATAAGCAATTTGGGGGAATTTGGCATTTTAACTTCCACAGCTTATTTCACTTGATCAAGTCCTTGCTTCTCATTACCAGTTCTATTTTTTTGTTTGAGTTATGTAAGGAGAAGTTGGAGGTTG
>JAODFW020258976.1:0-12399 GCA_027575235.2 Palythoa mutuki | reverse complement strand
TTATCCCCTTCTATTAGTCCGGCGCCACGAGTTCCAACTGGGCATAGTTTACAGTCAAAATCATCGGCTGCTTTACGCTTACATTCAAAACCAGACCTGCGCAGTGCGAAAGCTATTTCATGTCGCTGGTCAGATATCGTTTCCAAATTTGCCGGTGCACATACTCTGAAATCACAAATGGGAGACTGGTCAGGTGGAAGTGTAACGGAATCACGAGTAATGGCGGTCAACTATACACTACAAATGTTTGTACAGCAAGGCTGGCAACGTCTTTGCGAGATCTGCTGCTACATACATGGAGGCGTGGTTGGCGCAGTGGTGAGATCTATGCTTTCTAACAATAAGGTTTTGGGTTTAAACCCCTGGTGTTGAACATCTGTGTGACCTTCTTTTCCGTCAACGTTCACTCAGCTTTCCATCCTTCCGAGATGGGTAAAATGAGTACCATCTGCGGGAGGCTAACCTGCGATGGATTAGTGTCCCGTCCAGAGGGAGTCAATGACTATCATCCAATTAACACTACAGAACCCAGAGCTACGCACCGGCTGCATGAACCACTTAGGCTCGTAAATGGATTTAGCGAGCTAGCTACATACACGGAACAAAGTTTATTGTGTAGAAGCAGACTCTACTAGTGATTTTTACGCAGTGCATGGTTGGTTCAAAATCAAAACATTTCAAGATTCAAAAGGGGGATGTGCTATACACTTAAACGATCCAAAAAATTGCTGCAATTGTTGCAAAAAAGTGGAACCTACGTTAGCTAAGATTTTAAAAGTTAAAAATTTTCACTTACATATTTGGTGCTTTTGGATATTCCCTGGTGTGTGGAAGTTCTTGCAGATTTTTACAATCCACCACCCTACGAAACAAAGAATACAATTAGCGTCTATGGTAACTATTTACCAATATAAAAAAGGGCGATCAAGAAATAGATAAGAATTATGAAACTTATGCAGAGAAACGGGAAATGTTTATCGATTTCAATGGACGCGTTATACTTACACTTTGCTTGAGTTGTCGAGATCAAATAAAACCTTTCCTTCGATTTTGGTGATGTTGTTGGAGAACAGATATCTTTAAAAATAAATATTTCCCCAAATCAGCGGACTTTTTTATATTTATAGATTTTTTTTACCTATTGTTAATCCTTAATTGTGCACTGATTATCTATAAAAGGCTTTGAGCTAGGTGTTAATTAGCAATTAACCATAAGACAGAAGATTCTGGGACCGAGAATGGGATGAAGTTGTAGTCCTACCGCATTTTTCCTTGGGTTGGTTTTTAAGGCTCCATAATGACATGGATAATGTTTGCTTTTTGTTACTCGAAAGTAGCAAATCGCCAGCTAGTGTGTAGTATTTTCCAGGCAGCTTAGTAGTATAGCATGCACCGAATTACCCCCTTTTTTGCGTTAGTCTTTCTAATATTTCCCCAAATCAGCGGAATTTTTTTATATTTATAGATTTTATTTACCGATTGTTAATCCTTAATGGTGCACTGATTATCTATAAAAGGCTTTGAGCTAGGTGTTAATTAGCAATTAACCATAAGACAAACGTTCTACAACAGAAGATTCTTGGACCGAGAATGGGATGAAGTTGGAGCCCTACCGTATTTTTCCTTGGGTTGGTTTTTAGGGCTCCATAATGACATGGATAATGTTTGCTTTTTATTACTCGAAAGTAGAAAATCGCCAGCTAGTGTGTAGTATTTTCCAGGCAGCTTAGTAGTATAGTATGCACCGAATTACCACCTTTTTTTTAGTCTAATTTATAATTTTGCCGCTGAAAGAACAAATATTTGCTTGTTTTATAGTTCACTTACTTAGTCTAAGCAGCCGACAATATTCACTGCAAAGTCACCCGACCATTGCAAAATGTTAATTATGCCAAAATGCATTCTGCCATTGAAAACAGTACATTTTCCAAAATTGTTGCATTTTGGCGGCAAAATTTTTCTTTCACTTATCTTTTCGTGTTGTTGTCAGTTTCTTCAATCAAGTTTCTAAGATTTTTATTTTTTTAAGTCTAAGAAGCCGTGAATATCAAAACACTGCAAACATTCAAAGATCACCCAACCGTTAAAACCTCATTAAAATTCAAACCGCTCTTGAAAGCGAAACAATGGAGGATTAATGTATTTATTGTTCCTTTACAACTTCGTTTTTACTTCTTGCTTGGATTTGCATTTAAGCTTTATAACTTCCTTTATGCTTCTTGAAAATTGTTTAAAATTTCTAAGGTTTTCGAACGGGGAAATGTCAATACTGCTTGGTATTGCTCGCTTTATAGCGTCTTATCTGAAATAACAATAGAAATATTACATGTGATGGTGCAATCCTTCAACACAAAAGAATAATTGGGCAAGTTTGGGCAAGCCATACCAAAACAAAAGAATCCTTATTCTTATTTATGACACAGCACATATTTGAAGGATGATGTTATGATGGTGCAATCCCTCAACACAAAAGAATAATCGGGCAAGTTTGGACAGGCCATTCCAAAACAAAAGAATCCTTATTTTTTATTCATGACACAGCACATTTTTGAAGGATGATGTCATAATTTATACGTGTTCCGCACGTTAATGAGAATCCACTGCATTTTATTCATGAGTTAGAATACAATAGAAATCACTTATGACGTATGACGTCATCCAAAGATAATTTATTCCATCGCGTGTTAATGAGAATCCATCGCAAAAAAGGGGTTAATTCGGTGCATACTATACTACTGATATAAAATATGTTAATCAGGACCTGTATATTTAAGTATCCTACCGACAAGTTTTTTCACTCCAGCCATCTCGGAAATTTTATGGTAAACGTGATGACTTGCAAATGGAATTCCGACCTAGAAGGAAAACACAAAATAAACATTTCAAACTCTAACATCACGCGTTTTTCATGATGCAATGGTCCCTTTGCAGCTGGAGTTCACCTGTCGATAAATGGAAAATTTAAAACAAAGAAAAATGTAATCGTGTTTTATCTAAGTGGAGTCTGGTACATTCCTAATTTGTCCAAAATTTTGTATTCTGTACCACATGTCAGCTCCAGTTGCATCGCCCTCGTCATTTTATCAGCTGATTGAAAATGCTAACTCGTACATCTAATTGTTAATTAGTATTTGTTAAAGAATGTTTTATGACAACAAAACTTAGACCCTAGGCTGTCCACACCACTGCGTTTTTATTTGAAACCGCACACATTTTGATGCGTTTAGGGCTTTCTGTCCACAGTAAGACGCTGAGCGTTTCTGCGAAACCACATCAATGTGCAAACAATCTCGAAAGTGAGTCCAATGAAAATGCAAACGTATCATCTTCGAAAACGAATGGAAATCAAAAGAAAGATGTCATCCCAACCTTTGAGTCGCGTCCATGCGAAAATCAAATATGCCGTCTCTTTTGGCCGGCATGTGCACATTGTTCAATTTACGTCACACATACCCACGTTCATCGCTTTCGAGGCTTTTAATGTGGACAGTTAAATAAGGTATGAAAACGGTAGTGTGGAGGATTAATTTGATGTCATCAAAAACGGAGCCAAAAAAAAAACGAATTAAATGTCAAGAATCGCATTAAGTACCATTTGAAGCTGAAACCTCTGATACCGCATAGAATCGTAAGGCTCAAAAATGTTGCGATTCTTATAAAAAACACGTAGTATATCGTACTGCTTCTTTTATTGCCATATTTTTCAAAATTGAGGTTTCGTTGATATCTTTTTGTTTGGCTTATTTATAAAAACGTGTGTTACGTTTGGTTTTTAAAAGTAACACGCTTTTAATGGTTTACTTTTTATAACAATTTCTATTGAAACAAAATATAAACACTCGTTCGAAAAAGTGGTATACGCCCTGAGCGGTAGCTGAACCTACTTTTAGTAATTTTTTTCTAATGAGTCAAGAGTTAACCACTACACCATCAGGGACCACCATACTGGCCACGTAGCAAATTTTTCGGACAAGCGCGTTTCTATTTCTTTTATTTATATAAAAACGGAGTTGATCATAATACTGTAACCTTCAAGTCATTAAGGCTTTTTTCAGAAAAACCGCTTTCAATCTCACTGGCTGTTATTGCAGAGGATAATTGGGCAGTAAAGAGAGACATCATGAACACGCCGCAAACCATCCAAATGCACGCAACGATTCGACCAACAGCAGATTTTGGTGCCTTGTCACCGTACCTGTATGTACAAGATTTAATATTCAAGATTTGTTGTTAAAATATCGTTCAACGACCGGTTAAACACGTTTTACAAAAGGAAAAATACAATTACATAATTATTTGACAGCATTTGAAACAAAGTAATCGATTTACTTAATTAGCCGCTGCTTATAATAAATGTTATGGGTCAGAAAATAATAACACATGCATGGTAATTTTCAAGATAATTTACATAAGAGTAGAGGAGAAGAATATGATTATCTTTGGAATTAAAAAAGTATAGTGTTTTACTTGTGTTTAAGGCCTACATAAATAAAATACTTTTTAAATACATCAGGAAGGTTACATACATATATAAACTGTGTCGTTAACTTCAGAAAAACAAGTAACTGTGCGATACAGTGCATGTGTCACAACCAAATAACGACCTTGCTCGCCTTATGATCCCCATAGCACGAGCGCTTCCTTTATTTGTTCCACTTACTTATATATACAAAAAATATAGTAGATAAAGTTACAATTTTTAATTTCTCTCTGCAAATGTTATAAGTTTGGTAATAGCTACCTATGATAACCATAAGGGCTTCCGGTATCTAAAACAAAGGACAAATATCTATCTACAGGCTAGTTTACTGGTATAGAGCGTCCGACCGGCGTACGGATGTCGGTCGTGAAGGATTCAATATTTAATACCATTAGAAGCTCGGGATTTTTTCCAGTTCTTTGTCTCCACAAAATTTCATACTTGATGATACAATTCTTTTATTTTTAGCAACGTTTCCCTGTTTGAATTTTACTATTTATAACAATTCTTCCCGGGGGGGGTACTTCTTTTGGCGGGGTAAAAAGGATAGGGATGTTCGTCGGGAAATGTGAAAAAATACCCTAAAAAATACCAAAGCGTAAAAATTTTCGACCCTAAAAAATACCTTGTATATAGGGAGTAACCCCCCAGGGACCTCTACACAAGCAAATACAGTAAATATTTTTAAAATATGTATCGATCTGCTTTGTTTTGATTTTTACACACTTTTGAACTCAGAAGATCAAGACACAGTAACAATCTCCCCACGGCAGTCACAAAAATATTTTAGTCTTATTGTCCTACTGTATTCAGACAGTTAATTCATTTTATTTCCAATTGATGCTAATTTTGTAATGCTTGACTTAAACTATGCATTATATTACTACAAACACTGAATAACAGACAAGGATCCTTTGGGTCAATAGATCTTATACTTTTTATTCACAATTAAATTTTCTTCAAGATTAATTTTCTTCAAGAACTTTTGAATGAATAGATAATAATTTTGATTAATGGAAAGCCAAGCATTGAGAAAAGGGTTGGCTTTTGAACAATTATTCAATACTTTATCCCTTTCAGCTTTTTATAGTTACTTATTAAATATTGTTTAATTTTTTTATTTATTATTGGTTATTTTTTTAAATGCATTACTAAAAATTTGCCAATTTATTTTTTGTTTTTAGGGACAATGAATTGGCCGTGATGCCATTGAAAGAAAGCAGTTGTTAAAGGTTGCAGTTCTGAAAAATAATGTTACATGAATATGTCAGCTTCAGAAAATGAACCCCTACTTCAAAACAGTTGGACAAATAAGATATCTACAATAGTTCCACCAAAGTCAGAGGTGTGTTTAACTTTGCCAGTCGAAGAAGCACGAGGTGAATGTGGCATAATTCATACTGCAGGACAGCAAAATGAGCAAGATGAAGTGAGCCAATCTGGTTCACACCGTGACAACTCAGTTACACCTAATAATATTGGTTTGATTCAAAACCTCTTTTGGAGAACTCTCTGCTCAGGGAATGTTCTTATATTTTTTGCTGCAATCTTTGGTCTGTGGCCAGTCAGACGGAAACTGCAAATTGTAATTGTTACTGTTTTAACTGCAATTAATATATTTGCAGTTGTTTCTGTGATAATTAGGATCTCTATACATTTTAAAGAGTCTGACTCTAGTTTTGTAGATCATAAATATTTTGTAACCTTTTCTGTTTTATTGCTATCATTGAATGTCCTTTTACCAAGTACCTGTTTGCTCTCCTATCTGTTAATGTTTCACTATGCAGTTTTCCGCAGTAGAAAGGAACATGTGTTCACAATTCACACTGCTTTCCTAAAAACTAGTAGCATGGAGTGGCTTGCAGTCAATATTCAATTCTTCTTTGCATGTTGCTTTTTAACAGCTTACTTTGTAATATTGTTCAATGGCCCTTGTAAAAATTGCACTGTACTAGACCATATTTCACATTTATCTCTTTTTTTTTCTGCCATTGGTTTGGTATTGGCATGCATAATCTTTGAATTACTAATATGTGCATTACATAAATGTGCAAGTGAGTGCAAAACTGCAATCTGCAACCTCCCAGAAGGTAGCCTTGAAACTGTCATCAATATCCATCAAGATCTTTGTGATCATGTGTTCACCACGTGTCAAGCAATACAATTTTGGTTTGTAGCAGTGTTGGTACTATTGGGCATACTATCTATTGAAGCAATTTTTTCTGGTCTTACATTTAAGTGTTATATAAAAAATGATCCATATTTCAGCTTTCCAATTATTCTTTTTTCATATTTGTTTCTTGTACTATGTCTGTATGCCTCTCGTCTTACACGCAAATGCCAAAGTATCATCTGTGAAATGAACAATAGTCGTACTCAAGATTGGAAAGTTGAACATCCTTTCCACAAACGAAAAACTCTAAACCATTTCATTTTTTATGCAAATGGTGTGAACTGTGGGTTCAGAGTGTTTAATGTTACCATAGGAGACAAATTTGGCTGGTCATCTGTCATTGTTAGCATTGTCACAGTAATAGTTAAGTTTATAGATTTTAACTGTTAATTAGTTTTACAGTGAGAGGCCTATGGTTACATGATCCTGCTAATTAACATGGAAAAAATTCTGGCATCTCCTGGCCATAAACACCAAGTATGTTAGAAACGAAAGATGTACACTGTACTATAATTATATCAATGACATTGATGCCGAAAAGCCCCTATGGGGAGTTGTGGTTATGTATTATTAATAATATTATTAATGATATTATTATTATAATTAAGTGAGAACCTAGGCAGACCAGCTGGCCATTATCCTGACAGTTGCAGCTGGGATATGCTATCTAGCCACTGAAGTAAAGTGTGAAATCATCATTATGATCAAATATAGTGTTGCACAGATTTGGTTAAATACTCAGTCTCAAATTCTCATAATACTCAGACTCAAATTGTTTGCAATTCTGTGCAAGTTGCACTGGCATTGCTAAAATGCAGGTAAGGGTGAGGGTAAGGGCCTTTAAGTATTTTTCGCAGAGAAGTTTATTTTTAGCTGGTCATTATAACTCGATATCAAAGCCGAATATTTTTTGGTTCAATTTATGAGAGCAGACCGGTGAATCCGTAAAAGAACAGATGAAATAGTGTGGCCTCGAAACATTTGATATTGGGCTAAAAAACCATGTGCCCATTTCATACAAGGGGATTCACTTTGACACATCTATACAATTTTTTTTATTACCCTCTCCCTTACCCTTACCCTTACCCTCACCCTTACCCTCACCCTCACCCTAACCCTTACCCTTACCCTCATCCTTACCCTTACCCTTAGCCTTACCTCACCCTTACCCTTACCCTTACCCTCACCCTTACCCTTACCTGCGTTTTAGCAACGCCGTCGCTTTTCTCACCAACTAGTTTTTCTTCATGGCTCAATCATATAATATCTACCCTAACCGTGTAATAACCCTCTTCTCTGATGTTTTTTTTATCTTTATAACAACCAGGTAAACCTAACTTGATTGCCCTCGCTATAGTTCCTTTGGAACACCATGGCACAAACTCTGATTTACCTTCATTGTTATGATCACAGTGGAGAAAACTGTTAACAGGGCCAACAATTTGCTCCCTCGACACCTCAGCAGTGCTCTCAGTTGGCTTCCCTTCAATATCGCTGCACCACAGTCTTACATAAGAAACTAAAGCTGAACTTAAAGTCTGCAGATTCGTTGGAGCATTTTCGCTAACATAAACACCTGTCTTGCTAAGGTAGTGGTAAGCTGCCAAGCACAGTGCATGGGGGTCTGTTTGACTCTGCACAATTTCCAATACGACACTGTTAAAATACATTCCCACAGCAACTGTGAAGAAGGAAAAACTTCTTTTAGTTGTGATGTAAATATATCAGGACCTACAACACTTTTGGACCACAAAACTTACCTAGTGACATATCGCTTTCTTCTGCAACTGTTGATGACAGACCACATAACAGCTCAGAGTACTGCAACAAGGCTCTGATCACCAATGGACTGAAAGGAAGTCTGCCAAAATTTTGTTATTTAAAACCATTAGTAACATCAATAAAAATTATTTGAGAACAGCATGGTGTTTATTCACGAGGAAAAAATATAAGCATAACAACAACTGTTTTACAAAGAAAGGGCTAACTGCCCAGTTCCAACACTAACTCCAAATAATTAACAATTATTTACAGAGGTCGAGGTGTAAAGTTGCAGAATATATATTCACAACGATGCGAAGCCACTATTACCTGAGATTGAAGAGAATAGTTGTGTTAGTATATACAAACGAGGTAACATCAATCTTGGACACAAATGTTCTAGATTTTCATGTTTATTTTCTCCTAAATTTTAACCTAAATTTTAGTCCATGCAGCGCAAACAGTTAAGGCTTGTTTTCATGTTTCAACTCATGGTCGCATATCCTGGCAAAAATACCAAGTACTTGTAGTTGACACAAACAATCAATCTTTTCCAAAATGGAGTCTTTAAGAATATATTTTTTCATTACATCGTTCTTAAAACTAACCGAAAAAGCGGAAAACATGGGCTAAATTATTTTTGCTTTAAGCAAGGTCAAAATTCACTTACAGAGAAAGCTGCAGAAACTGTTTGCGAATTTGTCTCAAAAAATAACTAATTTGTACAGCTTCAGAAAATGACTTGTGCTGTATGTACGGCCTTATTCACGAGTGAATCATTTGAAGGCACCGTTATCCCTCAACTTTCCTTTTTTGATAAACCAATTAATATCTAAACAGCGCCATTAGTTATTTCAGCAGCTTTACTGCACACATAACACCAGTTTACAGAGCTAAGATTAAAGAACAAAACAGATCAGTTTATTGTAACTGAATCACCTGTTCACGCTATGCTGTTGTAGCAACGAACTGTCCGAAAACAGTGTTGATTTCTCACTGGCTTGTAGCGCTCTTGCTTCAGCGACAAACTCTAGCACCTGATCGGAGTAGGTGTATGGGTCAGCGGCAGTACAATGACATACCTCGGCAAAGAACTTCAAATTTGACTGTACAACCATGGCATCAAGACTGCTATCCAGATATCTAAACCAACTGTCCATTTCACTGCATTCCTCTGCGAGAACCCCAGATTCCCGCAGCAACTGTTAGAATTTAATGTCAGATAAAAGTTGATCAAATATTTTTTGAATCAATGGTAGATGTATTGGTAGTTTTGATAGTAGAGATAATGATGATGATATAGATTTGATGATGATAGATTTGATGTAATGATAATTTTAATGGAGTTCCACAACTAAAAGGTCGAAATCATCCACCTCCTTTTATTTCTTTAATATTATTTCAAAATGGTAACAATAAATGTATAACATATCATCCCTAAACAGTATTTTAGTATAGAACACAAATACTTAGATGACAACATAACAGAATATAACAAACTATATAAAAACAGTAATTTACAGTAGGAGAGAGGGTTTGTGGCTAGAAATCAAAAGACCTCAAAAAGAAAACTGTAAATTGTCCATGTTTCACAGGTACCAATTTAATAAACCTTAACAATCTGAGAAAATAGACAATGTTATCACTAGTTACCTTGACAACAAGCCTCCTGGCAAGAACTGCCGTCTCGTTAAAGTCAGTAGATACTGCGATATGCAAAACACTGTGCAAAAACGACGAACCTCCTTTATATTTCTGAAGAAAGAAAAGAAACTCATCTAGTACTGTAAGTTCTATTGAGCCTATATAAGGACGGACAGTCTGGTCATTGCCTTATGATTCTAAGGATTGAAGAGTGTACAACAATACTTCCTAAAAAGATTTGGCGTGGATCAACTGAGTTGAAACACACTTCGATATCCTATCCATCTTTTCTCTTTATTTCTTAAACTGTGTCCTCTGAATTCCAAACAGTTCAATGTGGTGTGCCCCAGGGAAGTATCTTGGGCCCCATTATTGTTCTTAATTTACATAAATGACATTGCAAAATCTTCTAATCTTCTTAAATTCATCCTTTTTGCTGATGACACTACTGTATTCTTTACTGACAAAAATATAGAAACGTTAACTGTAACATTGAACATTGAAATTGATAAGGTGTCTAATTGGTTAATAGCTAATAAATTAACAATTAATATTAAAAAAACGAATCTTCTAATTTTTAAATCCAGGCAAAAGAAATTAATGAAAGAAAACCTCGACATCAAAATAAAGAACGAATCTATAACTCAAAGACAAAGTATTAAGTTTCTTGGTGTATTTGTTGATCAAAACCTCAACTGGAAAGAGCATATTCATACAATTTCTGGTAAAATTTCAAGGTCTATTGGAATAATATCTCGATCGAGATTTTATCTTTCCCAGAGAACACTTTTTAAGCTTTACTACTCTCTTGTATATCCCTATCTCTACTATGGAAATATAGTTTGGGGGTGTACATATGAGTCAAGTTTAAAAAGACTGACAATACTCCAAAAACGCGCTGTTAGACTTATTACAAAATCAATGTTTGATGCACACACAGCACCAATCTTTTATGAACACAAACTACTCAGCTTAAGCAATATTTATAAGCTACAAGTTGGAATATTTATGTTCTCTGTTGAAAACAAACTTCTCCCGGAAAAGTTTCAAGCCATGTTTCACAAAAATTCTTCAGTACATTCTTACCAAACCAGGCAGGCTATCCATTATGAAACTAAGCTCAACTATTCACCTATAAATAATATATACCAACATAAACACAATAGAAAAGGCACTTAAAAAATAATAAGCCATATGGTTTCTTTTTGAGCTGTCTTGCCATCAGTTCTTATTTATATATGCAGTCACAAATGACATCAAATAGTGAAAATCTAATCAATCTATACTGGCTTGTATCTGTAAGAACACGAATCAAACTGTAACTAAACCTTATATCTGTAATATGAATCACACTTCTAGCCTAATCCTATGTATTTCTGTAATACGAACACACTTGTAATAATTTTATATGTATCTGTAACTATCTGTATAATAACCTGGTTCCTGATGGTGAAATAAATTGTATAAATTGAAAACATATAATCTCCAAATGTTTTAATACGAAATTAACAAATTACTCAAACAAGACCTATGATTGCCCCTGATTACAAGTTAAAACCAGGGCCGAAAACTACAGCATGCCATAAATGAGCATGACAGATATACAATGAAATTACAGAACATGCTTGATGATATTGTATCTAAGAACAATGAACTGTATCTCCCAAATGGGAGAGCCTTGTAAAAGTTTTGAACACGATTTTAACAAGACTCATATTGATGACATTACAATACATCTGACCAAACTTAAGGAAAATAGCAATGCCTTGGCTGTAAAACAGGACAAATATAAAAAGGTGTTCCTTGGCAGAAAAGAGGTTTATTCCAAATATTTCAGAAAGAAAAAGGAAAACAAGAGAAAGTCTCGAAACCGAAAAAAGAAAAGCCTCGACCGAAATCTGGCAAGGGTTTATCAGACTTGTGATGTCAAGTCTCAAAAGCCTGAGGACGAAGATCTTACTAAGACGGTTACCTGTCCTCCTGCCACCCCAGGGCTTGTCCATTTTATCAATGCTGTTGTTACTATGATTTGTGCATACTTCAGTAATTACGTTTCTATAACATGATTTACAGATTCCTTCCAAAAATCTGAAAATAATTGTATCAATACCAAAAATGTTCAGTGAGACAGTGAGGAATGAAAAAAAGCCAGACAGTATAGACTTTTAAATGTTACCCCTCCATAGTTGTCTAGGTACTTTTACTCATTTTTGATGCAGAATTTGAGATTGCTGCAAAATTACAAAATAATTTTTCTTCTTCCAGCCCCTTATTTTTTGGAATGGCTCCCCACTTTCCTTTCTTATTTTTGGTGTGCCCCCCCCCCCCCCGATTTTAGCTC
>JAODFW020257969.1:0-12402 GCA_027575235.2 Palythoa mutuki | reverse complement strand
CTGAAAAACTTAATATTAAGATGAATTGCTGCTCTTAAAATTATATATATTTAGTGACAGTTTCCGAACTCGATTAGCATTGCTATTTTTAGGTAGCAATGGACTCTCATCCTTTTATGAAACATTTATATTTTGTAACTATAATATATTTATAATATCAGAGGGCACAATAAAGTTTCAGTTCAGCAAGATGGACAACACTGCAAAATAGATTTAGTGCAACATTGTCTGTTTTTGCAATCAAAGCAACGATGACAGAGAAAGCGAAAAAGGAAACAAAGGGTCAGGTACTACAATATAACAAAACCTGAAAACCTGAAATGAGATAAAAATGCACTAACACAATAAAAGTTTAGGATATGGATAAAATATAATTAAAAACTGTAACAAAGGTTTTATACATTGATGTGATCCTCAGACTAAACTATAATGCATAAATTATGAGTTTGCATTTGCTTGCATAAAACTTGTTCAAGTGCCTACACTTGGATAAAAGTTCCGATCTTTTGTTAAGAAGTGATTGTTTGTCTGTTTTGAGAATACAAAGTTCTTCGGCAAGACAAAGGCTTCATTGTTTGTCTCCGTTCTTGAATGCACTCGCGCATTTTAAAAGTAAAGTGATGCATTTATATAGCACCTTTTCCTGGAGCTCAAAGGCGCTTAATAATGATCATTTACCACCAGCGGACCAGAAGGATATACATATATATAGGTGCCTGTCAGCCGCTTCAAAATGGTCCATGTATGCTGGAACTCATTTTACCGACCCCGGAAGGACGGAAAGCTGAGTAAACTTTAGCGTGAAAGAAGGTCACCCAAAAATTCAACCCTCGACCAGGCCGGGGATCGAACCGGGGACCTCGGGATTGGGAGGCAGAGATCTTACTACTGCACCAACACCTGTTTTGCTGCTGACCTACCTGTGAAAAGCTCGTGTTTCGACTACAAACTGAATCACGGTCGTGCTCAGCATCAGATTTTGCCTGCTCATCTTCGCTCTTTGGCTCTTTATTCTCCTTTGTCTTAGCTTTCGATTTCTTTTCTATTGGAAGATCTTTCTTGCTTTTGTACACCCACAGTTCGGACTTCTCCACAAGAAGCCGCAACTCGTCCAGGTCACTTTTGATCTGCTTGTAGTTTTCCACGTCGCTATTGGACACCAGGAGTTGTACCTAGGAAACACGTTTACACCGTTTTTCAAAAAAACGTCAGATCAAAGTATTAACCGTAGGTACGTCCATAAACAACTAATTTTCGAAAACCTCTAAATTTAGATTCTTGATTGAAAACTTTATAAATGGTTTGACTTCCTTACTGGTGTTAAAGTTTTCATACTGTGTTCTACCGTCCACACTGAGCTAGCAAAAAAAGATGAAAAAATGTCTCTATTAATATCAGAAATTTGTGTATACAGAAAACGTCAAGGTTTTCCAATGCAAATTATTTCTTTCTTCAAATATATATGATTGTAATGCCCACCAAATGTAAAAGTAATAGGCCATTAACGTCGTTGTTAGTTGTGATGCACGTAAAGATAAAACTACAATCTAAATTCAATTGATTCAAGGCAAATCCGAAGATAAAGGTAACGCGTACGATAATGTAACTCATTAACCAGAACAATAATAAATAAATAATAAATAACTTCCTATTGCGCAAATTAAATGTTCAAATGCGCTGTTAACAAAGCGTGATAAAAAATTATTAGATAAAAAAAACAATTAGGTAATAAGATCAAAATCAAAACTAGCAAATTCAAAACTTCTAAGTACTGAGAGCTTTTCTAAAAAAAAATTTGTTTTTTTTTGAAGTATTACAACAGGAAAAATGTCTTTTATTCGGTGGGAGGAAGTTCGATTCCACAGGTGCTGCAACAAAGAAGAACCGAGAACCAGAAGTAGATAGAAACTCGGTGGAGAGAGCTGTCAGAAGAAGTTAATGCTCTTTGTTTAATCTGAGGTTATAAGAGGATTTTTCTCTAACTTTATTATTAAGAAGATGTATGACGGGGCCAGGCCCTGTAAAGAGGTAGAGATTATACATCGTTTTTAAGTTCCTTCAAACTCACAAAAGGATCATAAGCAATAGTGCAATTGCATAAACAGAAACACTATATACACACACCGTTCTCACAGTTGCTGCACATGAACCAGGCATAGTTTTAGCCACAGTCGGCGTTTTATCCATGTCAAATGTAATATGACAAGGTTTGCTACCATCAGTTGATAATTGCAACATAACAATTGAAAGGTGTCTAGTTAACAGAGACAACAAAATTCGAAATAAATAAATTCATATTTGAAAAAGAAGACAAAAAGTACGAGAAAAGGAAGTAGCCCAGTTTCTACTCTGATATCTTGGGACTACAACAACAAAAATAGAAAGATTGAAAAAACGGGAAATAAAATATGGAATCTCAGACCTTTTCTTATTTCATTTACTGAGACGTAAATCTAAAGCATGCTATTAACTACTTACCTGTTTAAACGCCTGCAACACTTCCTGTCTTTGGCTAAAGTGTCGAAACAACAGGTGCAGAGCTCCGGTAACTAAGGAAGGATAATCGTGCATAATCAGAAATAAAAGAACCCGAAGGAACGTTCTGCCTCCCTCGCCGTCCAAGTCCAGATCAATTTCCTTTCCATTCCTGTAATCAAATTTAGAAAATAATATAATATTCTTGTAAATAAAGCGAATAATGAACTCTATCGCTTGTGAAATTTTTAGATACGTTTCACCCTCATTCAATTTACTAATGACTGCATGAATCAGCATTCCTTGGCACATATGCTGCAACTAAGAATTGTTGTATGTGATAAAGTCCATGTGCCTAAAACAGGGACTTTGTTCTCCAAATTTCTGTAATTCAGAACTAGAGCGTCTAACTATTATATTATAATTTATACCGAAGATTAATATGCGTTAGATTCTCATCTGGAGCTATTAAAATGTTTTTCTTAGTTTCCCGGTAGACTTCCTACTGTTTCAAATTTAAAGTTATCATCAAGACTTTTTTTTGACTGAAGAATACAGGTCATTTAAGTGTGTTCCTTGACTCATAATTCTTGGGATAAAAAAGTGACCACGAGGAACTGCCTAATTGTTTAAAATAATGACTTTATTCACCACAAGATTTTCCGTAATTAGTGGTAGTGCGTACGACTACTGTACGGGAGGTCCTGGGTTCAATTCCAGTATGAATATCAGTTCCCTGTCTTTACCCTACTTTCTGTGTACCTATTATCAAAACGATCAGTAATACGAACACCTGACAGTTATAAAGAAAGTCACTACAACAAAATTTATCAGTAATTAAATAAATAATTAAATTCTAAAATGAAAACTTACAGTGGGCCTCCAAATATGGCTTCTGCCTGTGCACCAATCTTTTCCAGATCGATTCCTGTTAGGTATTGAAGGAAATGATCAGAATATAAAGTTCATTTCGTTTGGAGATATAAATCTGTGTTTGCTGTACAGTAGTACAAATGAATAATATATTCGTCAGAAAAAATTGCTATGTACTCCAAGCTGGAATGGAACCCACACATTAATGTACTCAACTAATCGTAAAACTATTATGTTATAAAATTGGATGCTACGTCGGTGTTTCCATAGAAACAGTTTGATGCTTTTTTAACTTTGACACCATAAGAGTGAAATGAACTGACGTTTCGAACTATAGTCCTTCGTCGGAGTAGAGTGTCAGTGAGCAGAGTTAGTGTTAACGACACTCTATTCCGACGAAGGACTATAGTCCGAAACATCAGTTCATTTCACTCTTACGGTGTCAAAGTTAAAAAAATTATCAAACTGTAATCATAAAACTGCTGTGTTGCCAGTGTGGTTGTCTCTTAGCACCACTGAATAGAAAGCAAGGATACGTAGGTTCGGGTTCGGATAATACCTGCCATGTGAACCAACATATCCAGTTACATTTCCTTAACGGTAAATTAATCAAAAAATCCATATTCTTCACCAACTATCTGGTAAAAAGAATAAACTGTACTGCACTGTGCTTTGTTTTCTAATGGTTGTATGACAAAGCCCAACACAATGGTACTGCAACAAAGCCCTTTGCAATTTGATTACAACTGTCATTTCTATATCATAATTTTTTTCTTATTACCGTAATTTTCCTCGTTTTCTTTGGCACAACTGTTACATATTTTGATGTTTTTGTTATCCCCCGACCCCGGTACTATCACTTTTGGTTTTCGAGTGTTAGGAAGTATCTTTGTTTTCATTTTTTTTTTGTCTTAGATGAAGGCATCTTTATTTTTCTGATTATAAAACAATGTATGATACAAAACGATAATACGTGTTTATCATCAGAGAGAGAAACTCTGATGTGCCTTTAATAGTAATAAAACAAACCAAATGCTGGCCAAAATCAGATGCCCCAAATGAGAATCGAACCCACAACTCACCGATGTCATGACTGGTGCTCAACCACTGAGCTACTGAGGCAACTACAGTGGAATGCTCTTCCCACTGTAGGTGCCTTAGTAGCTCAGTTGTAGAGTGGGAGAGCACCAGTCATGAAATTGGTTAGTGGTGGATTTGATTCCTGCTCGGGGCATCAGATTTTTTCCAGCATTCCTTCTGTTGTCATTTTCTCTAAAAACACATAAAAGTTTCTCTGTCTCTGATGATGAGCAAGTTGTTTGAAATATCTTATATGTATAAAATAACACGTGTCCTACAAACCATTTTCACTGTTGTCTGGGTCATCCAGATTTGCACTGCTTTCATCAAAGTTCCGTTTGAAAATTGCCAGCAAAGAAGAGATGCGATAGTCCAACCTCACATTCATAATAAATTCCAAAATCTCAATAATTTTTAGTTTCGTCTCCATGACAACATGATCAATCTCAGTCTCCACCTTACTTCCGGTATCTGGCTGATGTTCCAGGCCCCAAGGATCCTGCCCTCCCCCCAGTGCAAGTCTTGTCATTATGGCTCCCAGGCTTTGGATACTCTTAGTAATGTCCCCTTTGCTGGTATTCTCTGCTAAAAATACAACAATAATGCGTCACTCCCACAATACACTGGGACTCACATTAGAAAGGATTCCCACTCTACCACGAAAATAAAATTTGACTGACTTTTCCTTGAGTTAAAGCCAATTTTTCATGGCATAAGCTGGTAGGGTTTTTTTCCCTGAATTTTCCTTTTTTTTAAAAAACAACTCTTTTTCAAAAATCCCCGACTGATTTAAAAATTTCCTGACATTTTCATGACCTTGAACAATTTTCAGATTTCCCCGACTTTCTCAAGGTGAGTGGAACCCTGTTAGATGTATTCATATCATGCCCCATTTAAACCAGGGTTCAAACAAAAACTTGGAATCACTTTTTAAGGACTTTACAAGGACTTTTGAAGGACCTAACATAGTTTTTAAGGACAAGTCCATACACAAAAACTGTAACCGTATGTGTAATCTTAAACGTAACAGCACTATAAACTTGAGGTTATCCAAATTGTCAGAGATAAACTTTAAATGTTTTTCCTAAAAGTTTTGGCTCTCATTTTTATTCCCATAAACAATTATGTCAAACTCCCCTAGCGAAGGGAAAAGAGGAAAACACGTTTTGGAAACATACTGTTCCATTCCACCATAATCTCAGCAAATTGGAAAAAAACAAGGACTTTCCAGGATGAATGCAATTTAAGGAATTTTTGAGGCCTTCTCGAATTCAAGACTGTGTGAACGCTGCAGATCGATGTGATGGCTGTTGTGCTGTGCTCCGAGGTCAAACACAGACAATTATATGCTTTCGATCCAACTTTACAGAGCTCCGCACTGCTTATACAGTGATGAGCGTTAGTAAGGAACTAAAAAGCCCTTTTAGGGAGTTGTCATCACTCATATTGATTGTATTTTAATATGATAGTCTTTTTAAGTTCTGGAAACAGTCCGTGCTTGTATTTGCATTCCTAGATTTCTTTGTGTGAAGTTCAGCGATAGGCCTTTTGCAGCTAGAGGTCACGTGGTATAGGACAGCAAAAGCATGTAACAAAATTCCACCGGGATATATAAGACAAAGAAAAATCAAACTTTTCTAGTTAATTTGTTTTGTCTTGGAGTTATTTACATTCATTTGTCTTCAAGTATAGCGTATTTTCTACCATGTAACTTCTAGCGGCAAAAAGCCTATTAGTGAAACAGTAATGGCATTCTTTTAAGAACGTTTTTAACATTTCAAGCAGGATTTAGAGGCCTTGACATTACCAAAAATGTAACAGTTGGAAAACTATCTAGTGCCCTGGTATGCCTCAATGCTACGATTTCTTTATGGTAAACAAAAACTTAGCTGATAGTAAATGAATTGCGAACACCTACCATCGGATTTAACAACTGTTTGAAAACGTGTTAGAGCTCGCTGCTCGCAGTCCAAGATGGCCAGTAGAGTCTGGATTAATCTCAACAAGTCACTAAAGCCGTAGAACCCAAAGTAGATCAGGTTTCGTGCTACATTCACCACCTGCAGGGAGGAAATCGAGTTAGTTTTTGATTTTAGTAAAACCACAACATAAACTTGGTTTTTTATTCCTTCTTGCTTATTTTCTAGGACTTCGGATTTCTTGAATGGTTATATGTTCGACTGCTAACTCAAATGCTTCTTTAAACAAGGTTTTCGAGTTTCTAACACCTCTCCGGTGTTCTAGTTGTCTTAATTTATCATTCTTTTAAAAAAAAACTGAATGTGGATAGTGCAAAATAAAGAACGTAGACATTTTGAAAATCAAGGTAATTATGCTTCATAGCGTTTGCTGAATACTTCGTTGTTCAATTTGTTATCATTATCAACCACTATTAAATTAAATAGAAAGCTGAACGCGACAGTTGAAATGTTTGTTTATACCATTACAACAACTATAAAATCTACTCAAGATTGATATAAAAAGTTCGTATTCTGATAATACTTGGATGGTCAGCTTTCCTAAAAACATTTTTTGCAGGCATCAGCGTCGATTGAGGATGATCCGGCTTGCGCCTCTAACAGATCTTCTGCGATCAAGCAACACACGAAAACTACGAACCATGACATTCACACGAAATATTGTTAAATTCTTGAGAGTAGTGAACTTAATAATTATCACAATTGGAAATTATTCCTCGGATCTTCACATTCTTCTCTTGACCAGGTCGCTGTGAAAGAGGGGCAATCATTCCCACAGGCTTACATACCCCTTCTTAGATCTCAAGGGAGCAAACATGATTTTTGCATTTTAATCATTGTACCCCGACGAACACTCAAAATACTTTTAACATATGGACCAGTTTAATATTTCCTTTTATGATAATGATAATCCTTAATAGTAACTCCTCTAAAAGGCTTTTCAGGTACTATTTACATATATTTTTAAATATGTTGCACAATGATCACAATCATCAAACCATTCTATTAACTTTAAAATTTGTAACGTGCGTTGGATCACCCAGGTTCTTGAAGTTCTGAGGATTGTTGTAGATGACAATAACCAGGGACGTTTTGATCACCTGAGCGGAAGTCACCTTCAGAGTCAAGTTATTTGTTTGTTGTCAATAGACTGTATACGTACACTGGTTCTTGACCTGACTGGTCAGTAGAGATGTGATGGTATTGGTCATCTGTCATAAGTCATGATTTCATTGGCTGAGAAGACGGGATTGAAGATGACTTCTGTTCATGTGGTTGAAATGTCAACTAGTGTCATCTACAACAGTCCTTCTCAGGACTACACACACTCGGACGTTCAAATTCTTCCATGTCATGGTATGACTCCTAGATTCAAACCATATATACAATTTGTTTACTTAACGATACAACCAATCTATTACACTCTTCGTGATAACAAACCTCGAAGGTGAGTTTATTTTGCTCCTTGTCACTGAATGACCAAATGTTACTGCTGATATTGTGAAGGTAATTCTCTACAAATGTTACAACAGCTGCAAATCTTTTTCTAATTTCTTCACGATCTTCGCCAACTGTTTCCTGGATGTCATATCTGGTAGCAGAGAAGATACAATAAAATGACGAGATACAATTTACTGGGTTTTCTAAACTGCAAACGTCTACACAATTTATGCGAGAAACTAACACAGTTGGGTATAACATTGAACTCATAATGCAGAAGTCAGGAATCATCCACCAATAGGCTCTCGTTCACTAATTAAAATTTTGTTCCTTGAAAACTGCATACTCTATTAAGATGATGGTTAACACTAAAAGCATTTTTGTCTACTTTGAGAATCATAAATCCAAAAGAGATTTTAAACATCATCTAAGACCCATCAAATTAAACTCTTATGTTCACAGTTTAAGCAAACTAAAACCCTACCAATCCAAAGTTCCCTCCATAGTCCTTGGAAGTGAATACAATTCTCCACTTAGTTTCAAAATGGTTAGCGTGCGAACTAGTAATGGTAAAACTTTCTCAAAAGTTGCAGTCACATTAGTAACAGCAGTAATTTCACATCATTTTAGCAGCCCATGATTTTGGTTGTAAATATCTTAGTAAATTGAAATGGAAAACTTGCCCCGTATTGCACCTGCAACACTTTCACAAAAAGTCATGTTGATATCCTCTCCTCACTGTGGCATACTTACACTTCAATGGACATGTAAGTCGGTATCTCAGACCATAACCTCGCATATTTCACAGGCGTAACTGGCTCTTGGGGGTCACGGTCGATGTGCATATGAAGCATCAGACGACAAAAAGCAGCTCGCAAATCGCAAGGCAATTCTTTGTCAGCCATGCATCTACAAAACAAGATGCCACATTAAAAGTTAATATCTAGGCACTGATTTCAACAATGCTACAGGAAGCTTTTAAGTTTTGTGACAAAAAAATCGCTTGCTGGTTTTGATTTCTAGCAGCGATTCCTTCAAGAGTTAAACAGCAAAATAATATCAAAATGATTGTAACTGGGGCAATAACATGTCGTTGACAGAATTCAGAATCAAGTAAAGGAAATTCAGAATCAAGTCAAGGGAATTCAGAATCAAGCCAAGGGAATTCAAAATCCAATCAAGAGAATTTAGAATCCAATCAGGGGAATTCAGAATCCAGTCAAGGAAATTCAGAGTCCAGTTAAGGAAATTCAGAATCAAGTCAAGGGAACTCAGAATCAAGTCAAGGGAATTCAGAATCAAGTTAAGGGAATTTGAAATCCAATCAAGAGAATTCAGAATCCAATCAAGAGAATTCAGAATCCAATCAAGGGAATTTAGAATCCAGTTAAGGAAATTCAGAATTAAGTCAAGGGAATTCAGCATCCAGTCAAGGGAATTCAGAATGAATTCAGAATCAAGTCAAGGAAATTCAGAATTCAGACAAGGGAATCTGGAGTCCTGCCCACAGAACACTATGAAATCCAATCAAGGGGATCGGGAACCCAGACATTTTGAATCTAGAATTCAAAACCACCTTACACAGGGAAAAGAGGAATTTTGAACTACCTCCTTGATAGTTAGTTTATAAATTGTATAATAACACTCAGAGTGCCAACCACTTAACATCTAACCTTAAAATGAGATCCACATCGAGCTGTTTGCTGATGCTATTTATTGCCAGGTACTGTCTGTCAAGGCACATCTGGGAAAACAAGTTCAGCTGGTATCTTGGAAATGAAATAAAAAACGTGAAAAGGGACTAATTAGTAGTCAAATCATATCAGCAGGACCATTATATGTGCTTCAAACATAAAATACAGCAACTCACAAGGATAAGTTGTTGTTGTTGTGGCAAAAATGGCAGCTTAAACTGACTGCTGATTGTAAAATCTTACAGCCAATCACATGTGGTCTAACAATAAACTTTGCTTTAAAGGTCGAGTTCGTATATTTTCAGTCACACCTCAATTTCAATCAAAAGTTTAAAACAAGCTCAATTCCAATTCCAATTTGCAATTCCAGGACTTTCAAGGAACTCGGACAAGTTTCAAGAACTTTCCACGCCTGATTTTATTTTTTCAAATTTAAGGGCTTTTCAGGATTTCAAGGACAATGGAAAACCTGAGTTATTTAAATAGTTTCTGATTCAAGTTCTGTCATGTCCTTACCTGTAGTAATCAAGTATCTTCACGTCATCTTTGATTCCCAGTTTTGATCCTTTGGCTAGTTCCTTCTGGGACTTCATCTTTTCTCCACCGTCCCAAACCAGATACACGTCGCTGTTTACGATTCTGTAACCAAGAGCAACACATCAAACAGTCCAAAAGCAATTTCAGAGTTCCTATACATCAAAGAAAACACGAAATACTATTTGAAGTAGTTTCCTGTTAGCATTATAGTGTTGGCTGTTTAAGATGAATAACTGCTCATACTGGCAATCGCTTGTGCAAAATCAGTCTGAGAAAAACAAAAGATTATCAACTGCTCACAGAAAATTGTCTCCTTATTTTCCTCCACCAAAGACTTTCAAATAGTACGCACAGCATCATGATAAGATTGTGCAAAGAAAATCAAATCTACTACTAATTTGTCTAGCCCTATCCAGAGAGAATGTTGACAACTAAACCAACAGAGTGTCTTATTGCATTTAAATTGCATGAAAGTTTGATATTTATCACAAATTTAAGGACCAATGAATTCAAGGGAACATTTGATGACATACTAATGATGTCATATGGTATTTTAAAGCAAAAATACCATGAGGCAGGCTAGATTGGGGTTAAATAATGCTGCCAACTTTTGCCAACTGCATTGGAAATGGCATGGATTATTTTTCTTGCAAATTCGTCAACAGTCTTACCACTCTAAGATATCATCTCTAAATTATCATATTCAAGTAATGAAATTTTGGCTGGACGGCTATTTCTAACGTAACCTGCAGCAGGAGTGCTATATGCTGCTTTTCACAAAAAAAAAAGAGCCGAGGTTTAAGGATGATATTTACATGTTTGTTTTCCTGGTTTTGCAAAAACGGTTACAAACCTTGTCTCTATCAACAGGTCTGAATTAGTCGGATGTAAGACAGTCTTGCAAATAAGCTCTTGGGTCGCTGGTATAGCCATTTTGTTGGACACACATAGATCTGACAGGTAATCCAAAAATCTGCAACAGAATTGAAGAAAAAACAGAATCTACATTTATTTCAAATAGCACTTACATGATAAATGTAGTGGTATTCCAATTACTCACAGATGTTTGACAAAAATAAAGCTCCTTAATTAATCGAACTGGAGTTAGTTTACTTTTGTAAGCTTCAACTTTGCACTAAATGTTGTTATTCCAGTTTTTTTGGGGCTACTGCGTTGATAAACAGTAGCCACTATGTCATCGTCCAGGTAAGTGAGTCCGTAACACTAAAACAGGAAGCCTACGTAAGTCACTAGATAACACAGGAAGCCCGCAAAACTTCAAAACATCCTTTGGAATCAATCAACTGTCGGTCCATATATTTCCCAGTTCTCCACGAAAATAAGAGTGATGTACGTGAGTACAAAAAACATTCTAAACTAGATTCACAAGGTTTTCTTAAAATTTCTTTACATTCGATGTCTTCTTGCAGTAGCCACAAGCGCTTAAAAGTGCCTTTTATTAAATCATATTACAGAGGTTTTCTAAATTAAAGTACATGGAAACGAGACTCTAGGGCCATCATCATGTCTCTTGTGAGCCTGAGTGATTGTTACACTCTGCATAAGCTTTATTTGCGGGATTGATGAATGGTACTCTAAGTGTTAATTCCCACTACCCACGTACGATCATTTATTTCTACTTAACGTTGCACCCTGTATGATGCTTATTTGCGACTGTATGATTATATATTTTTCCATTATGTATAAAAAACAACCGGCACTCCACGTGATCCATCTATTTTTTGTGAACTTACACAGGATATCTGAAAATATCATGAAACTGTATAGTGGCATCCAATTACCATTGGCACGTATGTGCCTAACTTGTGAGTTTGATCTTTCTGAGTCATGTCCCACAAGCGTTACGCTTTCACTTTACTTTATATTTTTATTGGGAGCCAGAGCCAGTTGGTTAGCTGAGCTGTGCTGCCGAGGCTTAGCAAAGCTGAAACAGCCGTCCCTGTCTGTTAATACTTGGGCTCACCTTATATACGGGTTGATACAAAGGGTAATGCCAGCTTCCGATGTGGTCTTAGTGTCCAGTATAGTGGCTGATAACACTCAGGCTCACTTTATTTAAGGTCAGATGCAAGGAGTGATGCCTGCAACCCATGTGGCCATAGTGTCCAGTACAGTAGCTGCTAACACTCAGGCTCACTATATTTAAGGGAACATGCAAGGAGTGATGCCTGCAACCCATGAGGCCATAGTGTCCAGTACAGTAGCTGCTAACACTCAGGCTCACTATATTTAAGGTCAGATGCAAGGAGTGATGCCTGCAACCCATGTGGCCATAGTGTCCAGTACAGTAGCTGCTAACACTC
>JAODFW020256938.1:0-12402 GCA_027575235.2 Palythoa mutuki | reverse complement strand
AGCCATCACAATCATCACAACTATCACACTCATCACTGTATCCATCACACTCATCTCTGTAACCATCACAATCATTATAACTATCACAATCATCACGGTATCCATCACACTCATCACTGTATCCATCACACTCATCTCTGTATCCATCACACTCATCTCTGTAGCCATCACAATCATCACAACTATCACACTCATCACTGTATCCATCACACTCATCTCTGTAACCATCACAATCATTACAACTATCACAATCATCACTGTATCCATCACACTCATCATTATAACCATCACAATCATCACTTTAGTTATTGCAATCATTACTACCATCACAATCAAACTGATTGTTTTGCTGCAGTTACTGGTTTATCCTTGTACATCCAAAGAACTTATCACCAGATTCTCGACCACTGCTCTCATCTACAGCACCTTCTTCAAATGATCTGGATGATACAACTCCCACCGAAGCAAATGGTAAGATATTCATAAAAGTGAGATCTTTCAATGTTGGTTAAACCTAAAACCTTCAAATATACGTGTGACTGTTGCAGGTTAGGGGGGTAAAGTTGGTGTAATGGTAATCATTTATGCTTCCCACGTCTACTACCTGGGATCAAATCCTACAGGCTCTGCATGTGAGCTGAGATTTAACAATTTCAGTCTGACTCTGAGAATTTTTATAAAGATACAACAATCAACCCAATCCAAAAGCAATTAAACATTACCAACTGGCTAGAAAGAACAAATAACAACTTCCTTCAAGAGGGCGTTCTCCTAAAATGCAACCAGATTTTGGAACTCTATACCCGATCATATAAAGTCGGCTACTTTCTCTCTCATCATTCAAGACTTAACTTAAGATTTACCTTTTTAATTGTCATCTGATTCATGAACAGTGGTGTTTAGTTAGATATAGTTTGATTTTTATATTTTTAATCGTATTTTACCTTTTTTTTGTAAGCGCATTGAGATTTTTAAATGCACCTATCAAGAACGTCACTATTATTGTTATTGTTACTGGTGCAGTGTATTTACAACTCGGGATGTTTGCCTTATAATCAAGTTGTATTGGTGTTCAAAACGTGACGGTAACACTTCCTTATTTTCGTAGGTCAAAAGGTGGACTTTTCATTAACAGAGAAGTCTCGAATTATTTCAGTAAGTTGCTCATTTGTAAGAGGCAGATACAATTGCTGTCATAATTCAATTCAATTATTTTTGCTTTAAGCAAAGTTATACTTTTTGTTGATGAAACTGCAAACAGTTATTTAGACAATAGATCATTGTAAATTCACCAAATTGTTAGTTTGAAACCAGATCTTAAAAACACCGATAATAACAATGTTACTGAACTCTAAAATAGAGCAGACACAGATTTGTTAATGAGATTCTATGTGATTAGGTTCTAAATGAAACGCAAAATTTGTGCCTAAAAGTACCTAATTCTCCCCCTCCCGATTTCATTTGGGCTAGAACAAAAGACTTAGGCAATAACAAAGCTGTTGAACTAGAAAAAATAAAAATATGAGCTACCGCACATGCATTAATAAGTGTTTCATTATTTTGCTTGTAGTCACTACTGAAATACATGTGTCCTTTGATGCTTATCTATTACGCAGAGTACTTCATCAATCAAGGACTGGTAAGTTTGAAGATTTCATTCTTTCGTCTGGGAGCAATGCTTGGTCGAAGTCTTAAAACAAAAATTTTAACTTACTTCATCTTATCACATCACACGAACATACACTTCAGCTATAGTTGGGTGTAAATTCTTCAAAGTTTACCATTTTTCTGTAGTCTTCTTTGCAATTATTGACTGGTAAGAGCCACTCAAAATCATGTGCATAGAATTCAACATACCGGATAAATAATTATTCTAAAATACTAGAAATACTCCTCATATGATTGATTCTACAAAATTAAATGTGGGAGTGAACCACTATTATGTTGCAAGAATGAATCTCGTGGTTAAGCATTTGCGCCGATATCTTGCAGCATGAACTAATTTACTGGAATGGCATTTGGATCACTCCAGCTGAGCAGTATAGATGGTAAGATGCCATTGTCACACTGTACTTATACATTGTTAACGTTTTACATAGCAAACTACTGGCGTATGAAATTTTGACAGTTCGAAAAAGGGCATAGTAACAATTCTGCATATAATCAAAACTTGAGCTGACATTACACAAGAATAAAGTAAAATTAAATAACACGCAAAAAGATTCTATGATAAAAAATGGAAACAAAAACTGAGATAACTTAAGATTCAGAAAGACCACAAAAACTTTCTCCTCATAAGTCTTGTTAATCTTCATTCGCTCCAGGCTGGAACATGGACATTTTAGAAAACTGTGTTGTCCTTCTGAATCTTCAATAATCTTGCTACCGTTTTTACATCCATCATCGAGAATTGCTTTTTTGTTTTATATTTTATTGTACTTTATTCTTGCCTATCAATGGCTGTTGTTTTGACCTCGCCGCAGAGCTGTGACTATACCTTTTTAAGAAGGTCCGCGAACAAAGTGCAAGAGTCTACTTTTTGCAAATGAACTTAATACTGATGATACAACATACATAAAGAGTTTCTATACTATGACTTAGAACTTAGAATAAATACTATCATTGATACTAGTTCTTTTGTAATTATGATTCGACAAAATTTGAGATAAGTATGTACATCAATGCCACAACAATGTTCTACTTCACGTTCTTTTTTCAGGTAACATTACTCGCATATATTTTCTGAGAATTCAGTTTAGTGTATCTTTGTATTTCTGAAAGAGTGAATTTTATGATGAAAGTTTCGGGTAGAATAATTACTGAGACAACGTTGCAGTGTCCTCATGACACCATCATCAGGTCAAAATATCATATTTATTCTTGTTATCTGTTAAATATTATTTTGAACAGATGCTGGTGTCATGATGATGTCATGAGGACACCGAAACGTTGTCTCAGTAATGATTCTACCCGTAATTTTCATCATCAAATCGATAACATCATGCCTTATAAGAGTGAATCTTAGGGATGTTATCTGCGTATGCGTAATGAACAATTTTACTTCAAGGTTACAAGTTGACTACCAATTTGGAGTTTTAATTTCAAGATCGTCTGTAAACGTTTTCCCAATTGATAAACTATGGTTGCTCACCCTACTGCAGGTATGTACTGGTGAACGATCGTCTCCCGTCTTCAGGCTCAAAACCGTTATTATAGATACACATGATTGAATAAACATTATCAAAGCAACAATTCTATTAGGTTCTGTTTTAAAATTGTTAGTGTTCATCTATCAGAGCTCCCAATTTTCATAAACATAAGGGGTGATTTCACCCTTTGATTACCGTGATGCCCATCGATTGACAGCGCTAAGTTGATCAGTTTCAGGTGATTATAAACTGTGCTCCAAAAGATTTTTATCCTTAGTCTAACAACGGATTTTTTAAGATACAATTACATATAATGTCGCCCTTCAAAAGCATTTCTGGGGCAACATCTCCCAAATATTAAATGGGACAAACACGCCGAATTTTCATAACTGTTTTGACAGGGTTTTCATTTCGCGACAGAGTCACATTTTAAAGGTTAACAGTGATTGGCCGAATTTTCGGGTTATGAAAACAGAAATAATGTAATGTTCAGCTCTGGTCAGTAGATGTTTGTGGGAGAGAGAACTGGGAAGGACGGACACAATAAACGTCTGCGAGGTGGCTAAGCCTGTCCCCGATCAATGATTATCCTCACAAAAAAGAACATTCAGAGTAACAGCATGTCGAACACTGAAATGTGGCTTAATGCATAATCTCCGAGTTTAGTCTAATCTTACATGCATTGTTACATAGCACCAAAATTCTCTAGCCGCCCTATCAAATTGGACTTTTTAGGGTCATATAGTTCTTATTTGCTCCATTGCTCTGTTAAATCGGGTGGAGAGCTCAATTCAGAATTAAACTCTAGCCAACCTGGAAAATTCAAGATAAGAGACGGCTTTTTTGTTCTTCTTTCACTTTAATGTTCTGTGTTTCTTAATAAATGTGGAACAATGGAAAATTTGTGATGCCGATTTACTGCAGTAACAAATATTTTGTTGCATTTGACTTGCAGTATGTAAATTTAGTGGTGCTGTTTTTGGAAGCGTATTTCCACTACATGCCTTCAATCTGGATTGTGTTTGCCATTGTTCTGTTTGAGGGTCTTTTGGGCGGGGCAGTGTATGTGAACGCTTTTTACAAGATCTCAAAAGAAGTGAGTAAACATTTTTAGTTGGTGTTCTACTGTTTTATTGATGAAGTGCTTGTCATTTGAGGCGTGCAATCGCGCTCGTGCACCATCATGCTCCTGAAATCAATACGAGAAGAGCAAATAATAGGGCACCTAATCACAGAAAATCGCTCAACTGGGAGTACAAAATGCAAATCAATTATCACTGATGATGTTTTGTGATATATAACAGCAATAATAGAAGAAGCGGATATGTATTTGTATAACTGTATACATCTTATGGCCCACTAGAGTCGAGAATTATGTTTGTTACTGGTGAGTTTTGCCTTGCACCACCATCAGGTTAGAATCGTCTACAGTTTATTATCGTAATCTTGATGACTTTGACTTTCTTTGGCATCAGATATGGTACTGGTGGTGGCATCAGATATGGTACTGGTGGTGGCATCAGATATGGTACTGGTGGCGGCATCAGATATGGTACTGGTGGCGGCATCAGATATGGTACTGGTGGCAGCATCAGATATGGTACTGGTGGCGGCATCAGATATGGTACTGGTGGTGGCATCAGATATGGTACTGGTGGTGGCATCAGATATGGTACTGTTGGCGGCATCAGACATGGTTCTGGTGGTGGCATCAGATATGGTACTGGTGGCAGCATCAGATATGGTACTGGTGGCAGCATCAGATATGGTACAGGTGGCGGCATCAGATATGGTACTGGTGGCGGCATCTGATATGGTACTGGTGGCGGCATCAGATATGGTACTGTTGGCGGCATCAGATATGGTACTGGTGGCAGCATCAGATATGGTACTGGTGGCGGCATCAGATATGGTACTGGTGGCGGCATCAGACATGGTACTGGTGGTGGCATCAGACATGGTACTGGTGGCTAGCTGTTTCAGCGCACTTGGTCAGTGTGAGCTGCCCTAATTTAGTAGCAGTTGCCATTACAAATTAGATAGGATACAAGGCAGTGGTTCGATAATATACACGTATCCTACAACAGCACATGGTTCTACTGTGCATAGCAGGAAAAATGTTTGTACCTCATTGCGAGGAAGGAAGGGAGAAAATTGGATTAGTTAAAGTGCAAGCATAAAGAACAGTCTTACTAAGAAAACGCAAGGGAATCTTTGATTGTATGCGAGCCTGCTATAGCCTGGGGAACGAACTCCGAGTAATTTTTTTTTCGTTGAATTGAACTTGAATTTTTCCCCTCCATGCAGGTTGAACAGAGGTACAGGGAGTTCTCCATGGGCGTTGCCAGTGTGGCGGACTCGTTAGGAATCGCCATTGCCGGTGCAACAGCGCTACCTGTTCATAGTTTTTTGTGCTCTTACTGGCGGAAGAAGATGGGAGTTATGTGAACTCATCCCTGGAATTGAAAAAGCTGTGAAGATGTCCAAATGTTGTTCTATTTAATTGAATTTAAAACAAATTTATCTCTGAATTTTTTATTTAAAAACAAAACTTGCTCTGTCTATGTAAAAGCGTTTTAAATTTTTTATCGAGGCATTTCACCATAAATTCTCAGTATTTAAGAAACTCCTACCTTGGAATGGTTTTCCGAAGAACGTTGCCGCGGTTTAATTCATCGTTACCAAGCTTCTAAGAACAAAACCAGCCACTGTCTGATTGCCCGTTCTACGTTCTGGGTGTGCTTGGTAACTTGGAAACGTTATTTGAGTTATTCTAAAATAGTTTTATTGAATCCTGGGTTCGTATGCTTCCTGGAATTTGTATTTTCAGTGTAAGTATATAAATTCTGTGCAGTATTCGAAATTGGCCGTTGTCCGCTAGCTGGAATTTTCTGTTTTAAGTGTTAGGATGTGCTTACCAGATTCCGGTTCGAGTTTCGATTAGGAATGAGCTCGCTCCATTTCTTCGTTGCTCATCTTGCAGCTGTACATGTTATTTGAATGCACAGTGTCTACATGACCCGGGAACGATAGTGAAGTCATTCTGGATCAAGCTCGCACGGGGTTGCATGTTCTTGTTCTGGACCATAACTTTCATTCCAGTGCGAGATTCAAAGACCCCAGAATCATGTAAACGGAGATGGAATTCGTTCCGAAACGAGGCCAATTTTATTCCCATTGCTTAGCCTATTAGGTTCATCTTTAGGTACAAATCAAAGATGGCGACCTCACAAGAGAAGAAATGTATGTACTGACCTGAAACACTGCAGGCTCGCCATTTTTTATTCCGCCATGTAAACCAAAGTCGATCCAGTATTATGTAAACACAACATTAGATTCTTGGGCAATAATGCGACTTATCTTCGATCTATTGTATTTCATTAGGGCATGCTTGATTATGATTTGCCAGCCAAATACAGGCGATTGAGGGTTGGTAAAGCATGTATGGAATGAATTTCGCATTGATGCCCAAGAAGACAAAATTCCGGGAGTCCATAGAGACTACGAGAACAACGTACAATAAAAAAATGCCACTTAATATATATACAGAGATTGAATATATGAGAATGTTCTTAAATTATGTATTTCAACAACATTAGGGACTTTAAGAAACTACGACGGCAACGCGAACGAGGACGGCTGAGAAAAAATATATTTCTGGTTTGTTGTTTACTCCTCTCTTCGGGTCATTAGGGTTTGGTTTTCTCCGCCTTCAGCTTTGTGAAGAGAAAAAGAGCAAAAGTTCCTCCTTGCAGATTAACAAATACAGAGAACCTTTTTCTTATCACGTACTCGTCGTCCCACGAACTTCAAAAAAGGTCTTTTCACGTTCTGTTTCTAGCGACAACGTGCAGGTGCTCAGCTCGATGCATTCCAACGTACAGTTATTGTGTTTACCATTGTTCTTTGCCGTCGCCGTTGGCGTCGCCGTTCTCGTATCTTAAACTCCCTAATAATTCGAAGGAGACGGTGGAAGCGCCGTCGAAACTGGAAAACGAGTAGAATGATCATCAGAGAAATTTGTTTTTTTAAATATTTTATTAACTTAGAATTCTTTCTTTCCATTTTACCTCGTTTTAAGTTCGTTTCATTTTCATCTTTTTATCCATGTACCGGGAATTTAGCAATGTCTCTTGTAGTTTTAATTGTCTGTAGATTAGTATTTATATGTATAGTGCAGTGTGAAAATTACCTTATAATAGTTATATAATGTTAAGTAACAAACTCCGCCAGGACATTAAGGCCTACCTGGTGCTTTTGTCCGTGACCAGGGCACAACAAATGTAACTTAAGTGTAAATAGAACCTTAAGCAACGAGGACGCCAACGACAGCGGCTCACAAAAATATATTTGATTTGCTCTTTACTTCTTTCTGTGCGTCATTAGGGTTTTCTTTTGGCTCCGCGTCAAGCTTTGTGAACAGGAAACCATTAAACGTTTGTCCTTGAAGGCAAAGAAATACTGAGCACAATTTTGTTTTCACGTCCTCGTCGTCCCAAGAACTCCAAAAAAGGTCTTTTCAGGGAAAAGGACCATTCTGTGTTGGAGGATCGAGGATCTATTTGGTGTCTCACGAGATGCTTTGTTTCAAGCATAGCATGCCTTGCTAACCCAGTGTTGCTAAAACTAAATATATAATTGTCTTCTTCACGAAATGGATTTCTTTGCGTTCAGGTTTGTTTTTATATTTTATTTCTCTGTTGCCTTCCAATCTAGAGCTGACAGGTGAAATTGATAAGATGGATTACTCTACTGCTATTCTTTGCCAAGTCGCTTTGTGTACAAGCTAACAATTCAGTATTTGTACCAGAAACGAAACCAAAACATTCCTATATAAGTCATTTGATTTTTTACGTTTCAATTTTCATAACAAAGTGAAATAAAAAAGCTTCAGTTTCCTGTTGGCGTTGCCATAACTGTTTCACTTCTCCACCGACTAAACTTTAAAAATGTCTGTTATTTCACGATTTTACTGGAACTGAACCATGGACGGCTTGTTTTCCTTTCATATATTATATTCAACAAAGTTAACTAATTTCGATAAACACAATGCCTAAGCTGACTGTCACGTGGCCAAAGTGATGAGGTCGAGGATTTGTTTACTTACAAAGGATTTTAGTGAATACCTTTCATTTACGCTCCAATTGCTGCAGCTGCTGCTCAAATCAATGGCGTTTTGAGTGATGACATGACACTTACAAAACAATGAAACTTTATTGTGCATAAAATGTGGCGTGCTTTGCTGTAACACTATTATGTAAACCAACATCAAGGCAGTTTGATTACTTATTGTTATAACAGCGTACTAAGACTGAATTTGAGTTATTTAAAATGACTGACGATATTCAAGTGGCCGTTAAGGAAGGTCCCAATTCGCCCGATGCCCAGAAGGGACATGTGTTGAATATCATTGATCGTGACCCAACCAACATGAACGATCATGTAAAGGTAATATGGCGATATCAATGAACTCAGTAGAAGACCTGAAATAATGTTTAAGGGTTTCTGTATTCAATGTTGAGGAACTGTAAGACAAAACAGAGCATTTTAGGCGCCCCTGTCTTTCGTGTATAAGTGTTAGTATTGAGCAAGCAAGCCTAGTTACTAAGGTCATCCCACAGCACAGACGTGTTGTAATGTCGGGGAAGGTGTCCATCTCTATAGCTTAGAAACGTGAGGCTGCCGAGTTTTTTCAATGAACAAAACTACAACTTTATCAGGAATATGCCTTGATCAGAGTAACTGTAAGCGGCCAGCGAGATCATCACTTTGACCATAAATGGAACTGTATCTTTTACACAATTAATCCGCCTTCACCTCGTAAGCTCGGCTTGCAAACTTGAATCGCACGCAAGCTACATAAGTTTTATTTTTTCTTCAAGTTTTTCATAATAATTCTCATTAAATCTGTATAAATTTTTACTGTTTTTACGGTGGCACATGTATTGCATGCTTCAGAATCAGAACTAACTCTTTTTCATCACGACATGTTTGTGTTTTGGGTCACCAGTTTGAAAGCAAACGAACATTTGAATATAAATACCTTTCGTTTTCCATGCGTAATAAATAAAACATTACAAATTCAGGCCAAGGCGCTGTGAAATAACTTTTTATCTTCCTGAGATGTATTATAAAGCCTTTGTATCAGGCATTATAGCCTTCTGTCCAAGCAAAAAGAGTAACGCTCGAAACGCAGCTTTTTAACACACCTCACGACGATGAAGAGTTATTTCCGCACAACCTTGGGTTGACCTTGTTGACATCTTGCCTTATTGACATATTAAAAGTGTAGTAAAAGATTTTCGCTTTTAAAGCAACAGAAAGATAATTAGTCTCAACTCAAATGTAAGAAATATAAGGAAGCACAAGCAAACAGTGACTTGACTCGAGCATAAAGCCGAGTCCATAGAGGTTGATGGAGGGGGGAGGAGTGAGTATAACTAAAGCTTACACGTACCCATGCGTAAACAATACTATTAATACAAAAAAACCATCCATCATTTAGTAGAACATTACATTATTATTCAATGCATTTATAAAAGTTTGACACAAGGAGACATAACCATTCTTATATTGTTTTTAAAATGATTACTGAGACTGATCATTTTCAGGTATTTTTCCAAGATGTGTTTGCCGAACCCGAAGGTAGCCACAGTATAGACGGGGTGTGGCGGACCAGTTATAAAACTTTTGTGTGTACAAAATATTGGTGTTACCGCATCATCACCGCCATATTTGGCATACCGACAGCCATTCTTTGCGGTATCTACTTCGCTTGCTTGAGTTTCGATTATATTTGGTGTATTATGCCGTGCCTGAGGGCGTATCTCATTGAGCTGCAATGCATTGGCAAGGTGTTTGGGCTGTGTGTACGCACCTTCTTTGATCCCATGTTCGAGTCGATGGGGAAAGTGTTTGGCAACATGAAGATAACCAGAACCTGAAGAAAACAATTACCATCCCCACAAGAACTGCCATGAGACTTGGGATTCATTTAAGCCTTAATGATATATAGCATTACTGAGCAAATGCGAACAGTGATATCAGGTCATAACGATTTGATTCTAATTTCATCAGTAGAAGTATGAACTAGGCTCTATATGGATTATTTGTTTTGTGTTTTAGAATTACGAATTGTTATCGCATTTCAGGGGTATTTTTTGTTTATTAAATTAATATTTGGATAAAGATTATTTTCAAAATTAAGGTTCTATTAAGGGTTTCCAGGATACGGGATATTTGAGCAAAAATTTACCGGGATACGGGATATTTTAGGAGAAAATAACCGGAAGATGGGATATTCGCATACTAGATATAGATAACGTGATACTGAATATTATTTCCGGAATATTTGGCCCCAGGATATATACCGGGATACGGAATGTTTAGTTCCGGAATATGGGATATGAAAACCTCCTCTAGTAGGGCCTCACTGAAATCGTTAACTATATTAGATTATTCAGATCCCCCTGAGCAGGGCCTAACTTGTGTTGTCAGCACTGTTCCGGTTAACAACCAAAACAAATCGTTTCAAAAATAAATGGATTAATCAAAATGTTTCGCTTTTATTGTGTGTTGCCTCAACCTATAAAACGAAAAAAAAGGAACGAAACCAAACTTTGATAAATTTCTTTTTTCAAACTGTTGTTTAAGTGGAGTTGTTTTTAGTTTACTGGGGTTTTTCGCATACATACGATTAAGGGCAATGCAATGTCTTTTCTTAATCTCCACAAATAAATTATTACTATATCAAATCAAAATACAGTATTGTTAAATACCTCATCTGGCATCACGAGGAAGACTAATGAGCTATCTGAGAACGCGTTGGGACATGTTCCATCGAAGAAATGTTTGAAATTATAAATATCCGGTCAAAACACAATTTTCATGCAAGAAGGTGAAAACGTCAAAGAGGAACGAAGAGTTCGTGTAACCTCGCACGATATAAAGCTCATGCTGCGTTTTTTTTCTGACCTTTTTCAGCAGCTGCTGTCAGAAAACGTAATCTAACCAAGAAACAAAAAGCTAACCCAAATTAACAAAACGAATGCTTTATATATTAGAGCGGGTTGCCGGATAATGGTGCAAAAGTTTTTATTGTCTGTCTGTCTGAGTCCGTTTTCAACTTTCTAATTAATTAGAAATTTCTAAACCTGATTATACGAATTTTGTATGCTTCAAAATTATATTTTTTTCAGTCATAACTGTTGCCACAACAACAATAGGAACATTTTTGAGTTGGCGTTGCAATTTTCTCTTTCGTAAATCGTCGTTGCCGTTTGAAATAGTCAATGCCACATCGTAAAACAGTCGATGCCATTCGTGATTCGATCCTGATCGGGATCGCGATTATCGTGGGACTATCGTGGGACTATCGTGGGACCTGCCTTCGTTGAATCGTGGGTAATTAATAAAACATGGAGGACAAAGGTAACACTTTAAAATTGGTGAAGTTACTTAAAGAACTTACAAAAATTGAACTAAAGTAGAGAGTTAAATAAATGGTTGATAAACCACACATGCGACTAGCTCGGGCGGTAGAAAAGTTGTTTCGGCAGTGTCTTCATGACCGCATACAACAACAGCCACCTGAGTGAGAGGGTTATAAAAAACAACCAGAAATTAAAAGCATTATTAGCCAAAAAACAACTAAAATATTAACCAACCTGTGTAAATTAAAAATAATTGACATTATAGAATTAAATTTAAACTCTAACCTTACGACTAGATTCCGACCGCCTCGCGGGTCCATATTTTCACCAAGTTACACAATCACTGTTGATCACGTATGTATGATTAAATCTAAAGTATCGGACAAATACGTGTGCAGGGATAAAACAATTGAAATTGTTTCAGTCTTGTGCTGCTCTCTGAATATTCCTTTTTTGTTGAAATTGGCCGAGAGCGCAGTGGATTACTCGGAGTTTGGGACGTGAACAAAATGTCAATAAACAAAATCAGGAACGAATGGCATGACCGGTTAGTAGTGACTAGATTCCATCCGTCAAACCGCCCTTTTCGAGCGAAGCCTGGGAACTACTTTTTAGTTGCCAGTCGAGTCACTTCCGCTCGTTTCGAAACTTTTATTTATACTTGTCGACCGGAATTCAAATCTATATTGTTTTAATTAATTCTCTATCTCCGTTATTTGTTGAGCCGTCGAGACTTGTGAAAGATGAGGTTTTCTGTCGTTTCCATTCTTTTATGATTTGTCGTTTCCATTCTGTTATAGTTTCCATTCTTTTATGATTTG